>JAYMSW010004799.1:0-10644 GCA_036897725.1 Erodium texanum | reverse complement strand
ACACTGAGTAGATCTCCCCAAAAAAATGAATCCGGAGCCGTGATATTTTAGTATAGGATCCCAACACGGGTCACTGGTAGGCGATAGCAACAGGCGCATAGACACTGATCTATAATGTCCTCGTGTAATTACGAAAATTTATTACAGCTTTATAACTAGAACTTACAATCAATAAAAGAAAAAGAAATGATAAAAAGGAGAATAAATAGTACACATTACTTCAAACAAAATACATGTTTCTAATAAGAGAGCTCCAACTTCTAATTAACCTTTTGGATACAACGTTTGAGTATGCTGAGCCTGAGAATCTGCAGAAGTGGGACTTGAAATAGAATGTGTCTTCGTCTTCTTGAATATGTTGAAGAAGCAACGGCTAGGTTTCTGGAATTCAAGTGAAATTGCTTCATCTTCTTGTTTGTGCCTCAGTTGTGCTTTGGCAAGCTTTGCCTGCACATAAGCTTCTGCAAGACAATGACCAGCAGCCATGGAAGTAGAATAGCCAAGCTCTGGTTTCTCAGGTTTGTGGTTTTGGATGTGGAGACATGTTGGAGATGATGATTGATTTATAGTAATATTCATTTGGGTATTACCTTGGCAAGCAAGCAAGAATGTCATAGATATGATTTTATTATATTATGTGTTGATTTTGACTCACGGACCAAAATCAAATGTGGGACACAGCTTGGCTTGGTCTCCAAGTTTAGTTGACTCAACTACACAAACCCTCAAATATATCATTTTAAAAATGAAAAGGAACCAACGTGGAACGTGACCAATCCAAAATGTGATAATGATCTGAATAAGACGATAACCACATATCGAATCTGGTAAACCGATTTCACGAATGGATTTATGTGGAGCACACTGCTTGGCTACCCGTTATTAAGTTACGTTTGTGCTACAAAATCGTCTTTCTTGACTCACTGTCATGTAAGTAAGTCCAGAGTATATCCCATACCAGTGTAGGTAAAAAAATAGGGTAAGAGAATGTAACGTTTTTGCAGCATTTCTTTAGAGGACTTTCTTGACTTCGAAGAAGTTGGACCTCTCTTTATTGGCAGCATCAACGTCCTCGGGAGACGCCACTACAACCGATACACCTTTGTCTTTGATTGCATCGATTGCATCCGAGAATTCCTTGAAGTCCTTCAAACTGTGACAAAAGAAGAGGAAAATGTTATCAGGGTCGGACGAGTATCTAAATATAACGGTGGATGAAGTGAGCAATTGCAGCATAGAACTAAAAGAACGCAAGCGCTTTTAGGAGCATCTCATAAGAGCCACACTGAGCAACAATAAAAAAAATAATACTTCAATGTCTTTTTCCAAAATTGAAAACAAGTGTTGAAAAATTGCCAAGAAACAAAATGAAGTAATATAGACTGAGATGGCCATACATTTCCAATTAGCCAAATATTTATATGCCACACTCTATCAAGTGTATTTGGCTCATGTCTCATGATTGGGTTGGATGCATGAGCATGACTAAATAACATGAATAAACCTAGTATAAGAACTATGAAGTGTATATTGCAAACTTGTTCTGTTAGATAGGCAACCAATAGTACATTATAGTAGAATAACAAATGTGAGCATTATTATTATTACCTGGTTGTCAATATCTCCTCGCGCCTCACTTGCCTTTCTTCTTCTGTAATTCCTAATAAGTGCCTTACCAAACTGTACAAAAGGAAAAGGGGAAAGACAAGAATAAGAGGGTAAGTAACTTAACTATACAATATGGCACGATCCTTTCATGGTTGATGACAAGAAATAGCAGAAGAAAAATAAACACATTACTAAAACTATTTAACAATGCTCTCCAGAGCTTGAAATACTGTTCTTGGGGTCAGGGGAAAGAAAGTTAATAACACGAAATGGAACCTCTAGCAATTTGACTTTTTTTTGTAGTTATGTTAATCAGGGATAATCTCACTCGGCTACCCCTTAGTATGCACCATTCTCATGTAAAAAAAATAAGGGGTTTTCGTCATTTCACATCCCAAAAGTTAACGGAATTGGGGTAAAATGAGACTAAAAAAACTCTAGGGGGTTGTCAGCAAATTTTTAAACTCGACGGTGGTTGTGATGCATGCTTAAGGGTAGCTAAGTGAGATTATCCATTTTAATTACTTCTTGTTCCTACCAATACAATCATGAAATGGAACTTAGGATCATGAGTGCGTCAAGTTCAGGTATTGTTCTAATTTCTAAGTTAAAGCAAAGGATCTATCACATAGGTATAGATTATAAAAAAAAACACATTGGAAAGAAATGACCTCCACATACCTACTATAACCCTTGGCATCAGGAAGCTGGTATGAGTCTACATCTCCAATAGTCCCTATAATTGCTTTTGCAAGCGTATCATCATCCATTTCCATTTGACGTAGAAACTCACTAGTTCCATCATATATATCAAGTGTCTTTAACAAGTTGGGGTCTCGGTATGATAGGAAAGAAAATACTCCTATAAAAGAGAAGGCACAAAGGTAAGATTCAATCCAGCCTTGTAAATAAAACTACTACAGGTCAGTATCTAAAGTAAAAACTATACCTGAGTGAGTATCGAAGTTACAAAATCCTCCATAAGCCCCACCACTAACTCGCACACGGTCCCACAACCATGTATTGCTAATGTGCTTTGAAATTACATATGCACTCCCACTCAACTGGTATCCTGTGTCATAAATATTACCGGCCTTTCCAACATAGTTAACCTGTAAGAGATAAATATTAGAATACTGATTCAAGAGATTAGGCAAGCCATCAATCAGAAGTCTAAACTAACCTGAGTAGGTATCACAATGGCTTCATTTGTTAGAGGAAGTCGAGCATTCCATCTTGTTTGAACGGGAGATGTATTAGGAAGCAAATCAAGGAATTTGCTGACAAACTTTTCTGAGTTCTTGAGATTTTTCCCATCAGCAGTCATATTTATCAAGCATCCTTGCTTTGAAAGGAAGGTTCTTCGAATCTCCTCCAAAGAAGCAGATATTCCATCCCAATCTTGATCAACTTTCTCTTCTAGATCTTTTAGAAATTCAAGGTAACTGCAAGTACACCAAAAGTAAGAACTACTAACCCAAGAGAGCCTTTATCGAAGGTCTAATTATTGTTTACTACGAAGGTCTGGTATATAACTAGAAACACTTGAAATATTACTTGTGTTGAAGCATATAGAATGAAGTCATGATACTAGAATGATTGGCATCCAATATGCATGGAAACTGAAGGTCTAAAAAGTAAAATCAAAATGTTGACAAGATCTATGTTGATGCCGTACTAAGTTGTTGTTCGTTTTAGCACACATCAAATACAAGGGAAAATTTTCAAAATTTGTGATAAAAGGTTGAATAAGATGATGAACACACATGAAACATGGCATGTGGCATTAGTGAATGCATATTAGACAATATAGGAACTTATTTAACAGTTGAAAGAACCCAACCTGACACCACCCATTTGTTCAGAAACCCATCCTGCAATGGTTAACTTCGCATCCATCCGTGCAGCAGCAACCCCATGACCACTGCCTCTCAATCGATTCTGAACAAAATAATAAACACTTAAGAATTAAGTTTAATGCTTATACATATCTAAGATAAAATTCGGTTGATGAATACCTCCATTCTTGCTTTGCTCTGGGAAACAAACTGCTTGAAACGCTGTTGATCCGTAAATTGAACTTCTTGAAGAATGCAATTCATCTGTGATCAGATACCATTCACAAGCCCCCAAAATCAATCTTCTATCTAAAGGCAACTGCTTTTTGTAAAGCAGATAATCATTTCAACCTAAACATAAAGAGATATGGCCCGGAAAGATAACTATTTGCAATATGCCAAGTGCAGTGCATAGGTTTCTTCATACACAGATAAGTGATAGTTTAAAATACAAATCATGGCATATTAGAAAGCCATGGCCATATGAAGTTCACGGCCTTGTGCTTAACCGTAATAAAATCAAGTGTATGCATTCCAGAGGATATGTAATAAACCATATTAAGATGACAACAGCTACACACAAACTTTGTGTAAATGCATGATAACCCATGAGAATGAAGGATTATCCCATGCACTCCATGCATATAGCTTCAATAAAATGACAAAATAAACAAATAATCTCCAGAAGATTAACACAATAAATTACCAGATGAAATAGATCATCTGCACGTCCAGCCATGGCTTTGCCTCGAACAATTATATGGCTACACGGATCTTCCTTGCCTTTTACAGATGATGTAAATGGATAAACCGATATTCCTCCAGTTTTCCTTCCAATTAACTGATTAAGTTGCACGAAGCTCAAGTCTTTTGTACCCATCTCTAACAACGATTGACTGTCAAAAAAAATAGTGGGAATTCAAATTATGATCTAAAAATATCATCCCAACAAAAATAAGTAACATTTTTAACATTTACATATCTGCATATTCAAGAGAATGTACAATTGTACCCGAGTCCAATCAATAAAAGCAAAGATTGACATACAGCTAACTTTTTAAGAACAAGTTAAGAGATTATTTAAGTTCTTAACCTAAACACATAGAACATGCTAGCAATAGGATGAGAATGGCTTTGAGATATCATCTCACCAAAAAAGTGGCACCAAAGGAAGAAGCTCTTGCTTCAAAGTACTCATATCAAAGACAACTTCAGAGTAAAGGACATCATTTGTAAAAAGATCGTGCTGCAAAACTTTCACTCCATTGACATCACCAACCTACAAATACATTAATGATCCATAAGAATACAGAAACTAAAAAAGAGAAACATCATATGAAGGTTTGTGCTTGCCTCAATGGGAATCTGAATTGGTTTTTTGGGAATGTCCTGTAGAGAGAGGCTTGGAACACTTCTCAAAGCTTCTGGAGGGTCAGGAGTTTCCTGCTTTAAACGTAGCTCCTGTGTGGCACGTGCTAATTCAGCAAGATCTTCTTGAGTTAAGCTTGCTTTAATTCTCTCCAGAGCTTCTCTCTCATCTGCTTCTTCTTTAGAAGCTTTTTCTGGATCAGGCTAACATAAAAGAAGGGTTGTCACTAGTCAGCAACTGAAATAAAGCATGTGCATTTTAAATCATAGCTGAAACCAGAAACATTTAGCCCAATATAGTTACCTGCATTTCTACTGTAACACAGTGAGGATTGTTCAAAATGAATTTCTCTATTAAAGGAGAAAATACAGCTTTAGGGCCCTCCTCTGCTATTCTGGCCTTCAAAGCCATTAAAGGTTTCTCATATTTTAATGGTCCAAAAGGATCCATATCATATATCCATTTACCCTGTCAAGTAAAAAAAAAAAAAATAGTACGTGAAAAAGAATAAATATAAAAAATGCATATGGAATATTTCATATGTAAAACTACAGAAAGAATGGTATGGAGATTATACCATCGAACGAAGCATTAGTGATAACCCACGGGGAAATGAACCCGTGTTGTTCTCCCTAAGAGAAAACTCTATTGTATTCATGGATGCCTCCACAGCCTCTGAGTCAAAACCTTCTTCCGCTAATTTCTTAAACGTACTCATGATTAATTTTTCTACTTCTTGAATATCGTCTTCAGAAACATTCTTCAGACCAATACTGAATTGGGGTTGGAGGAGCTCATCTTCAACCCCACCGCCAACAATGGCATCGCCAAGACCGCTTTCCAACAAGATCTTCCTCAATGGAGATGCAGGAAATCCCAACATGAGATGATCCAAAAACCCGAGGGCAAGCTCGGTTTCCAAATCTAGAGGCTTCTCGGGGAGCAACCAGTTCAGGCAGACCATGTGTTTTTTTGACAGGTCATCGCCTTCAGCAGCAGGATATTTCTCTACAATTCTAACTGGCTTTGAAAATAGTTTTTGCTGCTGGATCTTTGATTCATTGGAAGCTGAACTTGCATCAAACAAATCTAGGTACTCTGAAAAAGAAACCAGATTATGGAAGCAAATTTTCATTGAACACATTCAAAATTCAATAGACTGCAAATGAAAATGAAGTTGCTTTAATAGACATTTGATTTGAGCTAATTTGGTAACCTAAATATATATCAGAGCCTCCTCAAGTTGTAATTGAAAGGCTTAGCTATCTGAAACTCAAGACTGCTACAAATCATTCCTAATTACGCTAGCTTCCTCATTAGTTTTGCAAATAATAAAAAAAAAAGTGGTAATTCAGAAGAAAAAACAAACAGAAAGATAAGATTCGCATTTTAGATGTGCCATTACCGCTTAAAATGCGCAAACGTTCAGTCGGATCATCATCTCCATAAAACCAAATCCTAGCATTGCTAGGGTGATAGTACTTACGGTGGAACTCCTGTATTTTTCAGAAAGCATTATACATTTACCGTATGTATAAAAAAAAGTGAGGGAAACATAGATGTTGGAAATAATGTTCTGCTAATACTGCAATCCATCAAAAAAGTTTCAAAACTATCAGAAATACAAACCTTAAATTCCTCATATGTCAGTTCAGGAATTACTCGTGGATCACCTCCACTGTCAACACCATATGTATTGTCTGGAAAAAGAGCCTGCAAAAGATAAATACTTAAGTATTAAACCTTGCAATTTTCCAAGCTGTACTACTCTGATAAAGGATACTGGAACGATATCGTGTGGATGGCAACAGGTATGATCACAAACAGTAGAGAACAATTTCGAAACATTAATATTCTAAAAACTTCATTTATCAAACCAGCATTGGGTTACCTAAATAAGTTGATATAAAAAGTAAGGATTCATATGAGCTCCAGACCCACTGTAACTTATACATCTCGCATAGGACAGACAAATTCTAAATGTATGAAGAGAATAAACACAAAACAGTACTATCTTAAGATTGGGTGAGATGAGTTGTGCTAGGCCTAGGCATGAAGCGAAAGATGTATTATTCCCTTCCCAAGTTTGTGACTGCGGATGAATCTACGTGTATGCTTTCCCTGAAACTTTTTTCTATTATTATTTAAGGAACATTGGTATGGATGTCATCATGTGACCATTTGAGATAGAAAGAACAATAAAACTGCTAACACACATCAATTGCACTCAACAGAAAATTAAATTGGAGATAATGTATTTAATCAGTTGGTTTCAAGTGTAAGAAATAAAACTAAGAAAAGAAAATTGACCTGCTGTGAAGCTCGCCCTAAAATATTATCAGGCTGAGAATATACACCTTTCATCTCATTGAAGACAACACCTGAAATGAAAATAAAACAAGTCATTTTGGATAAAGAGCAAACAGAGTCATGGGACATACAATAAAGATCAGTATAAAATATATATTAAGACAACACCGGAATAAAATCATGAGATCAAAATAGCATCCAGTGAATGCGAAGAACAGAATACAATTCCAAGAGATGGAAACAAAATCCAGTCAATTTGTATCAAAAGAAGAAACCTTTGTAAGATATTTCTTCTGAGGGATCATTAAGCTCGTAATGCCAACCCTCTTGCTGAAAAGTTTGGAAGTCTTTGACACAATTAGGGAAGAAGACAGCATCCAGGTAAACATCAACTAAATTGTAGAAGTCCTGTTGAAAAAGTAAATAACCTATTAAAACCATAAGCAGGTCCAACACATATTACTGTTACATAATGAAAATCCAACTTAGTGGCTGTTTTTTATCAGAAAGAAGGGAAAATCCAACTTAGTGGCTGCTCATTCTTCTTACTTTTGTATTTGTGGAAGCAACTGGGTAGCATGTCCTATCAGGATAGGTAAATGCATTCAAGAAAGTGTGCAAGCTCCCCTTCAATAATTCAACAAATGGTTCTTTCAGAGGATATTTTCTTGACCCACACAACACACTATGTTCCAGTATGTGGGGAATTCCAGTAGAATTATTCCTGCAATACAATCATATTTAAGAGGAGTTAAAATCTAGAACAGCTATAAATCAAAAATGAACAATTCTATGATTCAAAAGATCTAAGTTTAAAAATCTTCCCAAATAAAAAATAAGCTCATCTGGTGAAGGATATCCAAACAATGAAGTTGCTGAAGGATATCCAAACAATGGCAATTTATTCATGTACTGAACAAATATATTGCAGTACAATGACGCATTTTATCTACCTAATTTCCTTGCAAGTTTTATAGCAAATGCTATACCCACCTGTACAGTGAACTGAATCCTTAATTATGTAGACAATCTTCTCTACATTTTTGCAACGGGTGATAACATAAACAGATGCTCATGGACAATAGTCAATAATCAGTACAGTTATGAGTTTTTGCTACAAATTTACAACTTGCGAATCCGCATACTCCATTTTAACAATTTTGTGATGCAAAAAGGACCAAACTAAATCGGCTACTCTAAATGATGAGTGCTACAATTAACAATGAACGCTTCATGTAAGTTCCGGTAACAACCGTTATACAGCATAACTGCACTGGTCTACTCAGACAATATAGCAACCAAAACTATAGCAAATTCAACCCACTTACGGAGGTGTGCGGAAAACAATGCCAAAAACCTTGTTCTCATCATCATTCGACACTGACATAACCTCAGCACCAGTCTTCTTATGTTTGAAAAGCACAGCCTTTGATTTACACTCTCCAATGAACTCTTCTGATACTTTCTCAAATCCTAGCTTCTCCGCAACCTCATCATCGACCCCACTAGTCTCTACACAAACAAAAAAAAATGGAAAATATTGTTCAACATGCTTCCTCTAGAACAACACAAACAGAAATTACAGAACAAACAACTTCGACCAAACTAAAACACATTGATAACTTTCATCTAAAACACATTTCGTAACCATACATTGATACAACTCAACCTTTACAAGACCAACTTTTCACTTGCCACTTCCAGCTCAGAAAAAGAAGAAAAAAATCTATGGCACGCTTCTAATAGTAAAAGTTTAGCTCCTGAAGGTTGGTCTTTCAATTGCCACAACCAGTCCTGTAACAAGTTTCTAAGTACAATTTAACCCTTAAAACCCCAGTTCTTCATTTATCAGTCCCAGTTTCAGGAGCTTCAGAAGCTTGTTTTGTCCTGTACTGCTCCCATTTCCACAGATAGACCAGAACAAAAAATTGACACAAACAACACACAGCAGAGCAAAAATTTCAAAACAAAAAAACAAATTGCTCATTCAATCACTAACAGTGAAACGAAACCTAAGTGTAATTGAAGCTCGACAGTACCGGGAGGGGGCTGTGTGAAAGGTGAAGCGATGGCGCGTGGAGAGATAGACGAGTAGTAGCGCTTACTAAAGGTTCTGACGGCGGAGGACGCGACGGGAGCAATCCTCAGCCGACGGCGGAGAAGGGAGCGTCTGGAGACGGCGGGACCGCGGCGGGCGGAGGGAGATAAGGCGGCGCGTGAGAGACGGTGAGAGGAGCGGAAGAAGAAGCGATTGGCGGCGAGTGAGGAGCACGTGAGGGACCGGAGCAGAGCCGTCCTCTCCATGGCGACGAGAGAGAGTGTGTGTTGGTTTTGAGTTCCGATTGGGAGGGAAGATATGGAGAAGAAGAAGAAGCAATAGGGTGTGGCTTGAGGAGAACCAAGTTGCTACTTTGCTTGCTGCTCAGATAAAATAAAAATTAATTAAAATTAAATGATAATTTTGTTATAGTTTTTTGCGAGAAACGAATACGTTGTGGACTGACCCAAAGAGAAAGGTTTGGGCTGTTAGGCCCATATGCATTCATTGTCTTTACTTGGGTTAGATCCAACCCATCTATATTAATGGGCTTCAATCCTCGTGATCAAATCCTATTATATAAATGTTTTTTTTTACAAACAATTATGTACGAAAACATTTTTATCGTGTAATGTACAAAAAAAAATAATCACATTTTATAAAAAATTATGTTCACTACTTATTGGATCAAATCGTTTGGAGCACGTGCAAAGTCCTCCATAAAACTTGTATACACGTGCACGGATATCAGATACTCACATCGAAAAATAAATATTCATTCATCAATCGATAACTTTTTTAAGTTTTTAGTAATTAATTCGAGTTTGTAGTATCTATGTATAAAGATTCCAATATATAATGTGTACAATGATGTCCAAACAATACATCTCCAAGGTGCACCAACTCATCACCAACCAAAAAAAAGTTGTTCCAATTTGCAATAATGTATGACCCAACGCTTCCACATATAGTGCTTATATATAATCATATCCATGACTCAACCACAAATAGCCTCACCAAAACTTCCATTCCTTGCCCAAATGGATCCGAGAGCGACCAGTTCAGAGGTTGTATTCGAGTTTGGCTCGTATTTTCGCATGTACAAAGACGGGCACGTACAGCGATTTTTTGGCATAGATTTCGTTCCTCCCTCGATTGATTCCCCGATAGGTGTGTCCACAAAGGACTTCCTGATCTCGCCGGAGACGGGCTTGTCCGGGAGAGTCTTCCTCCCGGCGGGAACCGACTCAGGCCGGAAGCTCCCCGTGCTAGTGTACTACCACGGCGGAGGGCTCTTGATAGGCTCACCCTTTTGCGCCGTGTACCACAACCATGTGACATGTTTGGTAAAAGAGGCCAACATCATGGTTATATCGGTAAATTACCGATTAGCCCCTGAGCACCTTGTCCCTATACCATACCAAGACTCATGGACCGCCCTCCAATGGGAGGCCTCCCACGCAGGGGCCGGCGGGGCGGGG
>JAYMSW010004798.1:0-10649 GCA_036897725.1 Erodium texanum | reverse complement strand
CGCGTTCAATTTTCGGAATGAGAAATGGAACGACCAATCCCCCGAGCTGAGGAACGGTCGTTCTGGTTACGTACCCTGTTCCGAAGGTGAACTTCATCCATTGGAAAAAACGCCTGATCTCGGGATCAAGCGTTTGACCGTCACCTAAGGCACCTTGTGCCTCTTCCTCGTGTTTGAGGTCGAGGCCGAGGGTGTGCTCATTCTCGTTGTCACTCGATATTTAGATTTCTATAAAATAAAATTTACATGTTAATAGTTTAAACTCATAATCAACATCAACACTCAACAAAATTATATACAATTTCCCTAATATTAATTTGAAAATTAAACATAACATTGAAATTCACATGTCAATCCACAAATTAATTAAACCTAACTCAACCCTAGCATTCAAATTAATCCACCCACAATTCATGACTTTATCAAATTTCAGAAACCCATATTTTCCCCTAATTTCTAACCCTAACCTAATGCATTTATCAAATTTCATAAACCCATATTTTCCACTAATTTCTAACCCTTACCTAATGCATTTATCAAATTTTATAAACCTATATTTCCCCCTAATTTCTAACCCTAACCTAATGCATTTATCAAATTTCAAAAACCCTAAACAATGGTTGACACACGTGGGATTATATGACAAATAGACTCGGTTGATCAGAACCTGTGTTACTGGGGCTCGCCTGAGGACTGTTACAAGTGGATATATGTTGGTCCATATTACTCCGACTACGGGTATACGTCAAGGTGATTCTTTATCTCCCTATTTATTTATGTTATATTATGCTCTGAAGGTTTATTTGCATTATTATCTGAAACAAGGTTTATTTGCCCCAGCTATTTCTCACATATTATTTGCATATGATAGTTATATATACTGTCATGCTACAGCCACAAAGGCACGAAGAATAAAACATATATTGTAGGCTTATGAGAGAGCTTCTGGTCAAGTTATAAACTTCCCAAATCAGAAGAGATGAAGAGATCCATTACTGCTATACTAGGAATTGAGGAAGAAAATCGGAGCTCATTATACCTTGGACTCCTAAATATGATAGACCAAAACCGTAGGCATGCCCTCACTTTTATTAACGAGAAATTGGAAGCCAGATTTAAAACATGGGAAAATAAGTTCTTACTCAAAGCAGGGAAGGAGGTCCTACTTAAAGTTGTAGCATAAACCATACCGGCATACGTTATGGGTGTATTTTTATTCGTAGATGGACTTATTAAGGATCTGGAGAGGATCTTGGCGAAATTCTGGTGGAAGGGTTCAAGGGCACCAGGGGCCGGGATGTATTGGAGGAAATAGTAAAGCCTTTGTAAACATAAGGATTAGAAAGGACTGGGACTCAAGAGCCGTAAGGAATTGAATATTTGCAATACTCAACAAGCTGGCTTGGAGAGTCATGGAAAATCCTCTTAGCAGCCAGAGTGTTTAAAGCCAGATACTATCGGAATGGAACTTTTCGGAATGCCTCTGTGAGTCATAACCCAAGTTTTATATTGAGGGGAATTGTTAAAACTTGGGTAGACCAGTATCGTGGGAGCGCCGCTGGTAGACCTATAGGAGGAGGAGGCACTACCACGATACTATGCATGTCGTGGTTACCTAGAGAAGACCGGTATCTCAGGGACTACACCGACCAAATGCAAGAATTAAAGGTCTCTCTCATCTGGTGCGCTTTTTTCTCTTCGAACCCTCCCATTCTCAACTCAATTTCTCCGTGAACAATGCCCTTTTCTTTTTCAACCATAACCGGCTGCACTTTTTCATTTCCTTTCATCTATCTCTATCTTCTATATCAATCATTAAATATTTCTTTTACATATCTTTATTATTTTTGTAGGTTTATTATAGTTTCTAGTTATTTTCTTTTGCATTTGTATAAAATTTGGTGCATATAAGATTAAATAAGTGTGGATTCAAATTTTATCATTTTGTGCATGTAAGATTAAATAAATGTATAGAGTTAATCTATCTATTTATCTATATATAAAGGAATACATTGGGTTGCTGACATGACCTTGGGTTGCTGACATGTCCTCCTCACTGCTTCTACTTTTAATTCTCCTTTTTTATCTGATTTTTGATTTTTTTTTCTCTAATTATGAGGATGACATGGAGGCTTCCAATTTTTCTCTTTCTTTTGGAATTTCAAAACCGAAAAAAAAGGCGTCAGTTACTTTCTACAGACTTTGGCGTCCATTGGGATGCCTTTTCGGTTGCTTGCTGGTCTTAGATTTTTGGAGTATATCATCTCGAAGTCGATACTGAATTCTCCCAAAACCATAACTTGTTTACAGTTTATAGGAGAGAATGTTGTTACAGAGACATAGGAGTCTCTGGCATTTGTGCTTGGCATCTGTGACGGAGAAGGTGACGCATACGAGCATGAATGTTCTGATGATATGGATTCCAAACCGTCTTCTTCAGAGTAACCCGGAGTGACGGCATTGGATCCCCCATAGAACAACTCGTGCGTTGTGTGCTTCCGTGGTTAAACTAACCTTCAATTCCATTGTTGATGAACTTTGTTCCTGATTTACTACATTCCCTTTTGTTTCAATTTTTTCGGGATTCAGCAGCTTTAGAAAGCATCATTTTTTTTTTGCAAAAGTAGCCATGGAGATGAGAAACCAAGGTATTGTTTGTCAGATTTTTCAACCACCCTTTTGCTCTTTTCATGTGTTTCCTTCGAAGTTTGCTTGCTTTTGCTTGCCACATCTGTTATGTTGCAGAAAAACTGGGGATTGGGAGAAGGGGGTTTGTACTTGGCTTGGGTTTGCTAAATCGTCTTTTTACCTTCATGAAAGATACTAAATTAGATTATTGGTGTTAATTTGCTCATATTTGTTTAGAGGATATGTCAAGGCAACCACCAACACAAGTGTGTAATTCTTAGGCCGATTGTTCAAAAATTTCTTTTTTAATTGAGAGATCAAGTATTTTTTTCAACTTATATTCCAAATATTTGGGCTTGTAGCTCCTTATTACAAGAATATGGATTCTTTCTTAAAGAGAATATCATTGTTTTGTGTCCTGTTAAAATGCTCATGTTGCAGAGAAATATGGTTAATGATTTTTGGATGACATGGGGTTTATTAATCTCACCTCTCCTCATTTGTATTTTGCACCCCTATATGAGACCTCATAATGGGTCTATTGGTTTATTTGTGTTTGGCTTGGTAAACTGCATGCCTTTGGGGTATTTCCAGTTCCAACATATAATTTCCACTATAATATGAGCATTAATGTAATAAGCATGAGGTTGTCTCACAAAACCAAGGGTCCTTGGTGAAGTCGTTGGGAATTCATGTAATAAGCATGCAAGAATGAAATTTTATATGGTTTCAACATTTGTATTTATGCTGCCCATTTAATTTTCAGGTCACTATGGTCAACAACGACTTTAGTTGGATCACTATAAACAAGTGAACATCCATAGTTTTCAATTTGTATTATTGTTTCTCATGCATTGCATTAGTTTGTGAATTATCGATAAGGAGAAAGAGTTGCTGGATTTTATTAATGCTGTGAATTTTACTTCACAGAGCCAGAGAGGATAATTTGATAGTCAAGTGTAGGACTCTGTAGGAGGACCATGAAGAGAGGCAGGGAAAGATATGTTCATTTCTTCTTTATTTGTATGGTATTGCATTTTATTTATGTCAGAGTATGTTATATGAGTTGAAATATAGGAGTGGTATTTATTAAACATTTATTTCTTCGTGTATAGATTTGATTTCCTTTTGTGAGGAAGCTCATGAAAAGATTTTTTGTGCACTTCTTCTGTGCAGAAAAAAGATCACAAGAAAGAAAAGTGGTGTATGGTGATTATTATTACATAACATTAGTTTAACATTTGATAAGAGACCATCACTGCTCAACTTAATTCCAATTGTTTTAGTTGAGTTGTTAAGTCAAGTAAAGATTATTTCCTCTTTCATTTTTGTTCCCTGATTCATGATTTTCTAACCTAATCTCTCTTACAAATTTATGACTTAGTAATAATGCAACACTTGCTTTGCAAAAATCTCAAAATACTGAGCTCATAAATCTTATATGGTTTCCTACATTTGATTATGTCTTGACATTTTTTTCATTGCTGATAGGCTATATTGAAATGACTTTTGGGTCAAGATCATGTCCACTAGAAACCACACGAGCCATGTTAAATGTGTGATGAAGCTTGCTGTGGGAAAGCAATGAATCATGGAGCTCAACTGCAACAAAATAAAAAAGGGAATCCCAATGTATAGTGCAAAGAAGTAACTGAATTATTTGACCATAATTTCACAATTTTGTTCGTCTTGATTTGATTAGAAAAACATGTACATATAAGTGAAACATTGATATTAACCATCACGTAAGGTGCGATAATATTTCCTAGTCTTTTTTTATATTATAAATTTGTGTTTAAAAAGTGATGGATTCAAGTTCAGATCTATAAATGGACGAAAATTGGTTTGAAAAATAAGTTCAAACAAATGTAAAATCCAAACAGCTTCGGTCGACCAGACCGATTACTTTACTGGTCAGAAACTGGCACCTTTTTTCGGTGCCAGTGCCTGTGCCGGTGCTTGAGTATGAAAAACCGGTATGTCTAGTTCAGTACTAGGGTTAAGGGTGGTGGTTGGTTAACCGACTGATGCCCACCCCTAACGGTATGGCAGGAGAGGAATAACAGGGTTTGGTTTGGGCAGCAAGAAGAACTAGCAACTTGGACCAAATCAAGTATCGCAACAATAGGAGCATGGTAGGCCGTGAATAAACATGAGAGAAATGCTACAATACCGATACCGGGAAGAGCAGAAACACACAAATGGCCTCCTCCTCCTCCTCCTATGAGAGCCCTAAAATTTAATTCTGATACGGCAATAGATGATGGCCACCAAAAGGTGGGTATCGGATGTGTCTGTCGAGAAGCCGTGAGGAAAGCATTGAGCGTTGGGACGGATTGTCTGTACAGATTATTACCATCAGAGGAAGGCAGATACAGTAAGTGTTCGAGAGTACTTGGGTTGGGTGAAGATACAGACGCTCGTTAACATTCATATTTATGATTTATAGAAGAAACTAGTCCCGTCACATTTCGGGTTAATCATTCAAGATTGTACTAAAGTAGCTCCAAAACCCTGTCATCCAATATACAAAAGGACCGACAAATAAGGCTACACATTCCCTAGAAAATTTGCTCTTACAAATATAGACCACGATGGGGATGAACTACTATTGTTCCTGGACCTTAGGTCTATTTTGTCCTCAGACATGCCTTCATAGCAATAAGATGATATCTCTGATTTAATAATAATATAAGTTTCAATAATAATAATAATAATAAAAGAGTTTAGTTAAGCCCAGAAATATAATATCCAAGAACCGAGTGACAACATACAGGCCCAGACCTTGTCGCGGACAGTGATGTAGGCTCACAAGACTCATTCTGGCCCATACTATTCATTTCGGCCCAATAGGGTGAAACCTGGTGACCCGAATCAGATACGACCCAGTATAAGTACGTCATGTTGTAGCTAGGGTTTCTTCTGTTTATAGCCAGAGCTTTCTCTTCTCTCGCGCAACACGCCCGGACATTCACGCAGAGCGAAAGAGAGCTCCAGATCAACAATGGCGGAAGTGGAGGTAGCTCAGGTGGCGCCAGTGGAGATTGAGCAGCCCAGCAATGAGGTGGTCAAGCTCTTCAATCGCTGGTCCTTCGAGGACGTTCAGGTCTTGCTTATATCTTTTTTCGCTTTTTCACTCATACGAACTACTGTTTTTCTGTCTGTGTTTCGATTTTTCATATCATTGAGAGGGGAAATGCTAACACTTTTCATAAATCAGTCCAAACCCAGCTACTTGTTGAATAATTGAATTTGTTTCTCAGATGCCATGTTCTAGTTACATCATTTGATCAAGTTATTTCTAGTAAATCGTCGTGGTTACTTTTGATAAACAGTTTTGCTACAATATAATTTATAATATGTGCAGTGTACTCTGGTTTCACTCGTCTGTATAAAAATTATGTATCGTTAGAATGTTCCTCGGTGAATAAATCAATTTTTATGTAAATCCAAATAGTATATATGTTGCCCGTTTGTTTGTTTAAATTTTTATTTTGCGCTGTGTGCATTTTTATACTGTTCTAGGGTGCAATTTTTGTCTACAAGTATGATTCCTGTATTGCTTGTGTTGTGTGTTATGGTTTAGTGATGTGAGTTCAGGTCAATTGGCTAGATCTATGTATCAGCATCTGCAACTTGCTTACTATCTTAATATGTTGTACTCTTAATATGTTGTATCTTAATAGACTTGAAATTGTGTGTATTAACTGGAGCTGATTGCATAGCTTTAATAGTTAATCATTTTATGGGTTATATTTACAAGCTCTTATAACTTTGGTATTGTACTTTCAATGCTAGCCCTTTATTATATCTTTCATCTTAATTAAAAGGCCTAATAAATTGACCCTTACTACCCATTGACTCGTACAACTATATATATCTTTCTTCATACTCATGTATGACATATCTCCTGTGATGATTTATAGGTCAGTGACATTTCTCTGGGTGATTACATTGGTGTTGCTTCAGCGAAGCATGCTACCTTCGTCCCACACACTGCTGGGAGGTACTCAGTGAAGCGATTCAGGAAGGCTCAGTGCCCGATTGTTGAGAGGCTTACAAACTCATTGATGATGCATGGTCGTAACAATGGAAAGAAACTGATGGCTGTTAGGATCATCAAACATGCCATGGAAATCATTCACTTGCTCACTGACCAGAACCCAATTCAAGTCATTGTTGATGCTGTCACCAACAGGTTTGAAACTTGCAAATCAATTTGTTGAAGGCCCTAATAAGTTGTGTTTTGTTGACATGAACTGTGTCTTTTTTCTTTCTTTAGTGGTCCAAGGGAAGATGCTACAAGAATCGGATCTGCTGGTGTGGTCAGGCGTCAGGCTGTGGATATTTCTCCCCTGAGACGTGTGAACCAAGCTATTTATCTTCTCACAACTGGTGCACGTGAGTCTCCTTTCAGGAACATCAAGACTATTGCTGAATGTTTGGTTGATGAACTCATCAATGCTGCCAAGGGCTCATCTAACAGGTAAATAATACTTTCTTTTCTCCTTGATCTTAATTCTATCATATATCATTGTTTTGTAGCTGATTATGTTTGAAATTGATTATACACCTACATTTACATTTTACAGCTATGCCATCAAGAAGAAGGATGAGATTGAGAGAGTTGCCAAAGCTAACCGTTGAGGAACGAAGAGAGTGGGGACAGCGCTTTGTTTTCTCTATGTTGGCTGCTTTTTTGGAACTTGATTTGTTAGGATTTATGTTTTCGATAGCGAACTTGTGATAATGTGGATTGATAGTTATTACTCAAGATGAAAGCTTTGCTTCAGTTTTTCGAATGATATTGGTCGGATACTTGGTTTGCATTTGTGGTTAATTTTGACTTCATTTCCAAATATTTATTTGAAATATGATTGAATTACCACAGGCCTAATATACTGACTTTATTCATATATCTTGGATTTATCCTATTTTTTTAAATGTCTTCTTTGTTCTCATATTGTGGTTTTTAAATAACTGGATTCTGAAATTAGGTCAATTGCAGGCTAAATAAAAGGCCTGTAATTAGAATTAAATTTACAAAACAAATTTAGTTGATTTTATGGTAACCTTAATTGATGGAATCTTCAGATATGACATTAGGGCAATTGGCAAAATCATTTAGATGGTGAAGATCATACATCCATATTTTTTTAAAAAAAAACACCAAATTATCTCAGTTTAAACTTTTTATTCACTATCATGAAGTACCATTGAAAAGTTCTCAATAAGTCAATAGCAGAAACTTCCCCAGGCAGTATTGTCCATTACTTATAGATGTCAAATCTTCCTAAGCCACCACTGTTGTAGTCTCCGGAGCAATCGATCCCGGGTCAGCAACAAGCCTCTCCACACTAACTTTCAACACATCACGGCGCACCCCAATATCAGAGACCAACCTGCTAACACTATACATACCAAAACTCACAACCGTGAGACCGCTAAAGCTGGTAGTCAAAACCCTAAGCGGTGAAGACACAACAGCACTCGCTGCGGCTAACAGAGACGCTGCCTGCCCACTTCTGCCCACGCTGATGCTCGTAGCCACGAGCAAACCCGTCTTACAGTAAATCGCAAAGTCCTCACAGTTGTTCTTGAAGATGTGATAGATCCCGAAACCGTTCTGGAGGAGGAAAGAAGCTCGGTGAAGAACGTCTTCTGGTGTGTCTGAAGGGGCGAGGGTGCAAGTCCCACCTCTGGCTTTTGCTAGGAAGAAAGCAGGCGAGACATTGTATTCGAAGATGTAGAGGTCACCTCCAGAGAGGAAGCAGTCTATGCAGGAGGAGATAACCCCGTCGAGGTTTGATTGATCGCCACAGTTTGGGCATGGATTGTCGGCAGAATGAGATGGAGATGAGCTGAAGATCACGCGGTCTAGTACGGTTCCTGTGCCTATTTCTTGCCCTGCTCCTCTGGTGAAGTGGATCACCTTTCCATCACCAACGTATATACCTGTCATTTTATATGGCCAAGATATCAGTAAAAATTAACTATAGTTTCAGTGAATGTTTCGATAATTGCCCCTTAATGATGTTTTTTTTTTTTTACTAAATGATGTTATACATCTCCCAAATGAGCGTACATAATAGCGAATGCCAACAGACTCCAACGTTAACAAGACAACTATGGGATAACCCAAGCCATATTAAATATATACAAAGATACCGTTGCAAGGACTTAACCTGGGTCTCATGGACCAAGTTCAAGTGCTTGACCAGTTGGACAAGCAAGCGTTGGTCACCTTAATGATGTTTTAATTGGGATTTGGCCTTCCACATGAAAAAAATAATTTGTATTGCAGACAATACAAGAGTACTTGTATGTTTTGTGTATAGACTTGCTGTAATCTATGCATACCAGCTGAAAAGGAAGAGAACAAAAGTCTTTTTCACTCCCTAGATAGTATGTCATAGTATACATTACCCTGACTAAAACAGCATTGTGATTGCAGAAAGTTACAGCACAGTTCGACCCACACGTTCTTCATATTTTAGATGTGCTTATGGAATGTCAGCAATCAAACATTTGCCCAGAAGCAGCAGATGCATTTATAAAAGTATAAACTGAACTGAGGACAGTCAAGTAAGTACGGCATAGCCAATGACCAACCGAAAATTGCACAAAAAAAAAACATCACCAGAGCCTGTATTAACAATTCCATAGATCTCCCTTCCGGCTTGTGATGTTAGAATTTTTTCAAAGTCAATTTAGGAGTTGGTTCCCATGTCTTTTCTATTCCTAGTTTGTTTCCTATTTACTGTATAAGGGTCTCTTAACAGTTCTACTATTAGAATAATATATGAAAATTTTCCTATTTCACCATAAGTGATAGATGATACACCTAGTTTGAGGTTAAGGAGATAAGAGAAGATCGAATCAAGTACCAAGACATACCATTAACAAAAGAAAACAAACAAGAAAAAAGAGAACACGAAAACTCAGGAACACTACCACTTACACTAATTGGAACTTCCTAACCCTATTAGAACAGGAGACATGCTTGTTTGAGTGTTGCTACACCTTTAATATAAATGGATAAAACAAAGATAGAATTGATTGAGTGTCCTGAAAGCATACTTATTTTGGGATGCCCTAATACTATTTGCAGGCAATAGAAAATGAGAATTGAACTTCAATAGGCGTAAGGAATGTAAATGGCAAGATTGGGTATAAAAAGGAAAAAAGAAAATACTTCTGTAATGTTCACTGATCCTAACACACCATATGCTGAATTTGAATCTTGAAAGTCAAATTACATGAAAATGGCTAATCAAGTAAGTAGAAAAGAATATGCTTCAGTTAAATCATATATCCAATAAACCCTCAAAATGTTATGCTCAATATATGGATAACAGAAAGGTCAATTTCTCAACTTCTGCATTAAAAAATAATAATAATCAAATTTTTAATCCTTCCATGACCTAAACCACGATAAAGTTCCATCACCAATGATTAAACATTAATCCTCAGAGCAAAACTCGTGTACCCATGAACTTATTTGCTAGCTAATCAAATGCAAATACCAATTTAAGCGTAAACATAGAGAATCAGAACCCAAAAATCCAAACCACCCAATGAGCAACAATTCATTTTTGCATCGGACCGGATCCAGAAGGGTGAAATTTCAATGAGACCCAAATCAAGTAAATAGAGGAAAAGGGTGAAATTTCTCGACAAGCAAATTGAAAGTAAGGAAAAGAGGAAATGGGTCTCGGAGCACCTAAGGACTGGAGTCAATCGAATCGTCAAAGGGAGGGAACCCAGAAGAAGAATGCGGGGGAAGAGGTGTGACGGGATCATTTGCGACGCATCGGACCAAACCAGCTCTGCCGCGGACCTCGCCGTGGTGCCTCCGCTCTGCTCGACGCAACTCCGTCTGTAGAGCTCATCGTTCCAGAGGGAGAGGGCCCTTCAGCTTCTTCAGATATGAATCTTCTTGCTCCTCATTGGGGGAAATGACGATATTAATTAGGGTTAGAAATACTGCTAATGAAAAATACAATAATACCCTCCCAACA
>JAYMSW010004797.1:0-10649 GCA_036897725.1 Erodium texanum | reverse complement strand
TATTACAAATCTCAGGTTCTGTCCTCACCTCCTTCGCACCATCAACAAAACCTTGTTTGTCTGTTCTAGTCGCCGAGGAATTTCAATGGATTGTTATGGAGCAGTTTTAATTTCTAGTATAGATTTTGCGTTCTGTTTGATTATTATTGTAGTGACCTAAAGTAAGATTTGGTGTAATGGAAATGGCCTTTTCAGTCCTGGAACGTGAAAGTGATGAGCTTAGCTGCTTAGGTCTTATGTTACACTGACTTTACTTTTGGAATCAGAGTTGCAATTGAGTGAAAAAGGAAGTAAAAGGAATGATTTTCTTATTTGTAATTTACTTCTAACAGTACTCCACACATATGGCAGTGGTGCTCCTTGAAGCAAACATAGGAAGTCAGAAGATTACATTTTCAGTGATAGACATTGCACATATTGCATGTTCTTTGATATTGGTTTTAGGTGTTAATTACCATTAGCTGATTCCAGACTGGTTGTATCTGTTAACATCAATCCGATTTTTTCTTGCGCTAGTTTTGAAAATTGTGGCTCAATGCTTTTACTCAACAGAAGCATTTTGTTTGTAAGAGGCATATTATATTGGATCATACTGTAAACCTTTTTAGTCATGTAGCATTGTAGCTTTAGAATTTGTGTACAGATTTTTCAAGCTTGTAGCTTATGTGTACAAACTCACGTGCCTTGTGTATGATGTTTTCTATTTGTACTAGCCTAAGTGTATATGCGCAACATTTAATAGTGTTCCTTAAGCCTTTTTTGAGGGTAAATAGGTGCCTGATCAATAGTTTAAAGTTTGCAGCTTGAGGAGGCAGAAAAGAGGTTGGACGATTCAGAGGCAAAATTGGCTCGTCTCCGAGGACGCAATAGTGCATTACCATCTAAAAGTTATTTGGAGAACGGGAATAAACGTGTGAAAGTGGAATGCAAGTCGCCTGGTCCTATCCATGACAAAGATGACTATTCTAGAAACCAAAATCAATCTAAACCAGGACTTGTAATTCCTGCTGTAAACCCAAAACCTCTGCAATCCATACAATCATCACGTTCTTCTGCAAAAGCTTCAAGTGGTGCCAATGCCCAGGCCATTGAACCAGTTTCTGGGCATTCTGGTAGTGGTGCAAAAGTAAAAGTGGAAAACATATATTCCTCGGACCAAGAACTCACTGAATCTCAGTCTAAAGGGACACAAAAGAAATTTGGTAACATTTCACCTGTAGCTGACATTACGTGCTTTCAACTCAATTTTGGGATTGGTTTCTCAATTTTCATATTCACAAACTCCCTTTCTTTCAATGGTTGAGACTCAGAAAGTGTTGTTCTATGTACTGCAGGGCAGAAAGAACATAAGGAATTAATCCCGATGGTAAGTAGCCGCTCTTCGCCAAATGTAATCGATTGTCAGACAAGCAATCACATCAGTAGTCAACACAAGAGAAAGTTGAGAAGTCTTGCTCTGTGTCCAGTTAATGATCAACTCTTTGTGACAAGGTATTTGATCAGTTTTTTTCTTTTTCTTTTGAAGAAATGATTGTCATTAGTTAAAATATAATTAGTTCACTAGATGCATGATTGACTTTGTATTCTTCAATCCCTTCCTTTTCATATATAAAAAGAAATGTAGTCCAACAGGAGAAATCTAGGTCAAGGTTACCTTTCACATATTTTCTTTGTTAAAATTTCTTATTTTTAACTTGCGGTAATAGTCAGCTTTTATTCACCTTGCATAGTCCAGGGGATCTAACTCTTGGTAATGTTTTGGTATATTCACAGTGCTTTGGATGGAGTGGTCAACCTGTGGCAAGTTGAATCACGAGGGTAAAAGTTAAAATTTCGTATTTTTTTCTAGCTTGACTAATTTATATCACTTGACTTTGTACATAATACAAATTGGGAAAACATATTTTGGTGAACATATTTTATGGTTGTGACATCATGTCTATCATCTGAAAAGTGAAAGTTCAAAGTATGGTGACTGCATTGAGGAAGGTGTCTTAAGCATATGGGGCATGGTTCATAGAGGATTGTGTATCTTCTCTATAATGAAGTCTTACAATGTGCTATATAATGAATTCCTGAATGTGGGCATCATTACTAATGTGCTATTATGAATTCCTGAATATGGGCATCATTACTAATGTGCTATTATGAATTCCTGAATATGGGCATCATCACCTGAATATGTATCGAGACTTAAACCTTGGACCTTCCTAAAGGGAAGAAAGCTCTTTACCACTTGACCCAGCAGGGGTTGGTTATCCCATATTGGTTGTATATTTGTATGCACTATTAATTTGCTCACCAGCACTTCTTTCATTAGAAGTTTCTCAGTGTCTGGATGCATGTGTTTGTTTGATCACAGGTCAGGTGCCTCTCTTCTTAGTAGTACTGATTGTGTATCCCCAAAGCAGAGGAGATGGCCAGAGGATATAACATGGCACCCACAAGGAAATAGCTTGTTCGCTGTATATACGGCTGACAATGGAGATTCTCAAATATCTATCTTAAATCTAAACAAAACACAAGGGGTAGGGCCATACTGATATCAGCTAGATATACTTGTTCTATCTGCATATCTTTGTACATGCCCACAGAAGTTACCATGTAGCCGCAACGTATGAGCATCCATGTTTTTATGTTAAAAACTACTTTTCCTTAATCCTTCTAGGATATAACTTGATCTGTTTTTGTATGTTTTTTGTGTTGATAGCGAGCCTGTGTAACTTTCTTAGAGGATAAGCCTCATGTTAAGGGTATTATCAACAGCATACTCTTCATGCCTTGGGAGAATATCTGTTTCGCTACTGGTGGAAGTGATCATGCTGTTATCCTTTGGAATGAGAAAGATGGTGAGAACTTATGGAAACCTAAGGCCTTGCACAAAAATATGCATTCTTCTGCTGTCATGGGAGTTGCTGGGATGCAGCAAAAGCAAATTATACTCTCTGTCGGCTCAGACAAAAGAGTTATTGGTTATGACATACAAGTAGAGCAAGCAGACTTCAGACACCAACTTGATTACAAGTGTATGAGTGTTGTGCCAAATCCATGCGACTTCAACTTATTCATGGTTCGATCAGGGTAAGAAAGGATAATTGCAAAAAAGTACCGTGAGGTATTCACTTTTTGCAAATCGTAGCCCTCTTCTTTGATAATGGCAAAAAAGTGCCTTGAACTTGCCTTTTTGTTGCACTTTGTGTAAAATCATCATTTTGAAACAAATTTACACACTTTGTGTAGAATCATCATTTTGAAACAAATTTACACATGCAACAGACAAGTTCAGGGCACTTTTTGCCATTATCAAAGAAGAGGGCTAAGATTTGCAAAAAGTGAATACCTCAGGGTACTTTTTTGCAACTATCCCTAAAACGAATCTTATTTAACCACTCGAATCTTGTTGACACTGCATGTCATGATACTTTGTTGCTTGAAAGTTTTAATGTTGGCATCTTCTGTGCAGGAGTCCTGGGAAGCAACTGCGACTATTCGATATCAGATTGAAGCAAACTGAAATCCATGCTTTTGGGTGGAAGCAAGAAAGCAGCGAATCACAGTCAGCTTTGATAAACCAGGCTTGGTCTCCTGATGGTCTGTATCTTTCTTCTGGATCAGCTGACCCTATGATTCACATATTTGATATCAGGTACAATGCTCACAAGCCCTCCCAGTCAATCAGGGCTCATCAGAAAAGAGTCTTCAAAGCTGAATGGCTTTCCCGTCTCCCGCTCCTCATTTCCATATCATCTGACCTGCACATAGGGATACACAAGATCTAACCAAAGTGAGTACTTACTCACGTTCTCGAGACAATGTCTCTTCTCGATCTTGGTTCTGAAGATTTTGTATAGTTGTTCCCAAGAGGGGAATGACTTGATGTACGGATCTTGAGATGGGTTCATATGATCGAGAGAAACTAGGCTCATTATAGTGATATTCACATGTTGCGACACTTTCTGAAGGGTAAATTTTTATACCATCGTCGTGAGTTGAACCTTGAATCATAATTGAAGTGAAAGTATAAGATCAAGGTTTTGTATGTTTGTTGATTTTACTCGGGACATATCTTCCTACTAATGTTTATTTAGTACTCATGATTTGTGTCTACTCTTGGTCCACAGTCCATCGATCATGAAAGGATGAAGACCTTGTCACGTGTGAGGGTGGATTGGTAGATGAAAATGAATCTTATCCTGCTTTGCATTAAACTGAAGTTCATGCTTCCTTTTATTTTCTACGGATTAGTGGTTGAATTTTTTACTTGCTGCTCGTTGACTCCACAACATCTCTAGTACGACATCAAATTACGCAGCTTAGTTCACGTCATAGATGAATGGAGAAGCAATAACTCCTGTGTTTCACTTGACATATGATTTTCATGATTTTTAGATCGTGTGATAATTGCCGATCTTTCATCTAGCATTGTGAGATCCGATTTGATAACAACAAAAATAAAGATTTCATTCTTTTTTTACTAATCTTTGGGAGACTTCAGACTTAAATAGTTTTTAATCCTATTAAAAATGTTCGAATCAAACATTATTACCAAAGAGAGCTGGTCAAGTTAAAGACTTTTCTTTCTAAATTTCATAAACGAAATTGAGTCATATTTTTTCAAGTAATTATCCGAACATTCACCCATTTTTGCCAGGAAAAAAATGGAGAACTAAGCAAAACATTGAAACGTCATTCTCGAAGTCTTTACTATCCGCGCTACACAGACTGCTTCTTCTCCGCGCCTTCTGAATGGGGAACTGCCTCTCTGACTTCGGCTCTGACGTCGCCGGCGGCCGCTCTGCCGTCGGAGGTACCGCTGCTTCTCACTCCAACCCCGCCCCCGTCAACGACGCCCTCGACCACTACCTCAAGTCCCGCGGCTACCAAGGTCTCTTTTCCCAGATCGAGGTACTCTCCTCCCCTCCCCGCACTCTATCTCTCTGTCGATTTTGTGAATTCATGCAATTTGGAATTGCTGTGGCTAATTTGTGACGGACATGTATGCTAATTGGATTGAGTAGGGACCAAGCCATTTCCTCGGAGACCAAGGTCTTAATTGGCTTGAGTAAAATTCAGTCAGTACAAAATATTGTATTCTTGAACTAAAATGGTAATTAAGTGGAGAGATTCTTGGACTAGCATGTATATAGTTAATAGTTCGTTACTACCATCAAGTTAGGCAAGGCACATGCCAGAAATATGTTTCTCATTCATGTTCTTTGGTATGTTTAAACCCTGTTAGTGGACACGAGGATTTTCTAGTAAGGAAGCGAGTGAGATAGAGTTCTTGTTTGTGAATTTTATGGTTAAGGAGCTGCATTTCAAGGTTCTCTGACTTTGTTATACTGGAACTAGCTAATTGAATTGGTAGCTATTACAATTTGGATTATGTGTTGTGTATAGATGCTTTATGATTTTCATTTGAGAACTTCTGGCTGTTATCAGTTGAATTGGGATGGCATTGATTTGTTAAACACAAACACTTATCGTTACTAGGTTAGTGTATTAGTATGAGTAGGTGAAAAGATTGTAACAAGTCTGTCAGTATGGGGAATTTATCTCGGTATGGTCTTGATGGAAAAAGTGTTCAGCTGTGTAAGTAATTATAGGAAAGGATGATGATATAATGGTAATATTTAGTACATGATCAGTTTCCATCTTGAATTGTCATTCTTTTTTTCAAAACTTTCATATTTATGCTTCTCATTTTTAAATAATTTTTGCAGTTGTCGTATTCTGCTGTTGACTTGCGTGATCGTGATGTGCTCTCCAAGGTATGTTGGTTTATTTGTTATTGAAGAGGACCACTGATTTGTATGTTATCTTGTGTGACATGTCCTTCCTTCAAATTTCTGAACGTACATATTTGCTTTTGGTGCTCTGTTGACCTTTCCTCAATTAGCTCTCACGCTCCATTTTTAAGCCACACAATATTACTTCCCTTGCAGAAAGCTTAGCTTGTTATCTCACAAGTTTTATTTTCTTTAGAGTGATCCCATGGTGGTTGCTTATATAAAAGGAAGAGATGGAGCACTTGAAGAGTTTGGTCGTACTGAAGTAGTTCTTAATTCGTTGAACCCAACATGGATCACAAAACATATTATCACTTATCACTTTGAGGTTGTACAAATGCTAGTGTAAGTCCTAATTCTTTCTTTTCTTGTGCTCTAAGTACCATGTGTAAAAATTTCAATGTCATTCTGATTTACTTTGTGGCATTTGTTTACCTAGGTTTCGGGTGTATGATGTTGACACACAGTTTCACAATATAGATGTAAAGGTATAGCTTTCATGATGTCATGCTTCGCAAAGTTGTTTTCTGGTCAAGCCAGTAATTCTATTGCAGTTTTGCACATTGATATGAATATTGTGCTTGGAAATACAATGATTTCCAGTTCTGTCAGAACTAAGAAGACTTTCTTTTTGGCGTCTTTACAATTCAATTATTTAAAATTTGTATACTATGATATAGGAAATATGTTTGAAGATGTTTCTTCATTGATTTAGAATATAAACCTTAGTGAGTTTAAGCACCTTGGCCATTGTGATTGGACTTTAGATCACTGGTAACATCCTAAATCTTAAACAATATTGAATAAGACATTTAAGTGATATTTGAGTCCTCATGTAATATGGGAAACGTGGAATTTCCTTTTTGTTATTTTGAGTAAATCTTCAGAATCATACACCAAATTAAATGCATGTTACTCTCACTTAGAGTAACATAATCATAAAATGCTTTTCTATAATGTGATGAGTGCTAATTTATGCAGATACTTAAGCTGGAAGATCAGCAATTTCTTGGTGAGGCTACTTGTGCACTATCTCGGGTATGAATGCATCCTTTCAAATATACGTTTTTTTTTCTTGATCTTTCTGTTACTGTGGAGTAACTGGATGATGAGAACCTTAATATGAGAAATTGCCGTTTTCCTTATCCCTATTTCCCCAATGCACGACTATAAGCCAAAGGCTTCTTTGTTAGCTTTTATCATTTCAATCTGTCTTCATGCTGTCTGATTCATGTAAATGAGAACATTTGCCTTTTAATATTATTGCTTCCATTTTTACTTACAGATAGTCACCCAATCAGACAGAACATTGACTTTAGATCTTGTCCAAAGACAACAATCTACTGGGGCATCACGTCCCTGGATTCGTGGGAAGTTAACTGTTCATGCTGAGGAACACATTAACTCAAAAACTACAACTGAGTTAATATTCAGATGTTCGGATTTAGAATCCAAGGATCTTTTTTCAAAAAGTGTATGCCCTCCCTCTGAGTTCTTACTACTATCTCTTACCATGATTTCCATGATGTTCTGATGCATGCCCTGACTTGTTTAGTTGTTCTGCAGGACCCATTCTTGGTAATATCAAAAATTGTGGAGAGCGGAATCAAAATTCCTGTTTGCAAAACAGAAGTCATAAAAAATGATCTGAAACCAACATGGAAGCCTGTATACTTGAATGTTCAACAAGTTGGAAGCAAGGTATGAACTAATATTCCCTGGAAGCCAAAATTTGCATCAACTAGTGATATCCGGTATCCTCTGAAGTGGGCATACCTCCATTTCTACCCTCAAGCATGCTTTGTAATATTGCCTGTAGAAGCTCATTGGAGTTCGGAAATACATGAATAAGGCATTTGGATGAATAATCTCTGTTTTCTTCTCCGGAACGACTGGGCTATGATAACATCCAGTTCCTATTCGCATTCATCCTTCCAGACTTGTGCACCCTCTTTTTTGTTGATTTTGAAGATGGTGTATATGCCTATAAGTATAAGATGCAAGAACTTGATTAAGGAAACCAAGCTTTTAACCCCTTGACCCACATGCCATTGGTTGCAGCTAACTCATTCTCTTACTACATTAATCTGCAGGATACACCACTGGTAATAGAGTGCTATAACTTCAATAGCAATGGCAAGCACGATTTTCTTGGGTAAATGGAGACCTCGTTTCCACTACCATCCTTTCCCTTGTCTTCTATGTTGTCTAAAATCCTCATTTTCTCGTTTATCAGAAAAGTCCAGAAATCACTAGTTGAATTGGAAAAGCTTCATTCTAGTGGTGTAGGGGAACATCTTTTCGTACCGATGGCTATGGGACATAGCCACAACAAAGACGGAAACAAGGTTCTAACTATATGAATCAAGTTAATTTCCTTCCTGGACTTTAGGCTTTCTCTTCTAATTTAGGTATGCTATCTACCATGTAGATGTTGAAGAGTCAGCTATTTGTACCCAAGTTTTCTGAGAGTGTTCAGCGTACCTTCCTGGATTACTTAGCCGGAGGATGTGAACTAAACTTCATGTTGGCTATAGATTTGACAGGTTCTTGTCTATACATTGAAATTATGTCATCAAGGTTGCTTGGGTTTGAGTTTGTTTCTACAATCCACACTTTTCTCTTTGGCCATACGAGTTCAGGCCACCAATTATTTCATATTCTTTTCTTGCCTCCTTTTCATAATTCATGTTGACCTTATTTCAGTACTCCCAGTCCCAGCCTATGCAATTTTTGTTTCTTGATTTCCCAAAACATTCAAGAATAAAATGGCATAATAGAACTCCTGAAGCTTGTTAGTACTACTACTTACAAATTAGTATAATGTTACTTGGTTGGACTGTCAGAAAGATTATGAGGGCTATACTCTTATATGGCAATTAAACAGTGATTGACCACATTCGTAGTTGTTGAGATTATAAGAGAAATATGTAATTTGTTGATAGATAGATAGATTATTGATTGATTGGTGGGTACAATAAGAGAGGAATATATGGCTAAAAAGAAACAAGTAATCAACTAGACATAAGAAATAAACTAATCAGAAATTAACTCGGAATAGGAAATAATCCTTACAATAATTTACATCCCTGTAATCAGTTTATTTTTGTTTTTGACATTTCACTCGCAATCAAGAAAGGAAAGGTTCTATTTAATTACTTGACATTTCTAGTTCATATTCTCATGTGCCAATTTTATATTTTGCTGTCTATCAGCTTCAAATGGAAATCCTCGCCTCCCTGATTCCTTGCATTATATTGATCCCTCAGGACGACCCAATGCATATCAGAGGGTAATCTTTATTTTCTAATATGAATCTTATAACTACTGTTTTTTTCATGACTAAATGTAAATATGACCCTTTTTTAATCCAGGCAATCTTAGATGTTGGTGAGGTACTGCAGTTTTATGATTCAGACAAACGCTTTCCTGCTTGGGGTTTCGGTGCTAGGCCTATTGATGGCCCAGTTTCTCATTGTTTGAACTTGAATGGAAGCAGCACTTACTGTGAGGTAAAATTGTTCCTCTCATTTTTATTACCTTAGATGTTTCCATCTATACTCCCAAGAAGGCTTGTATAGACCAAATCTATGCTCCTTTCACTCAGGTTGAAGGGATCCATGGAATTATGGCGGCCTACACAAGTGCTCTCCAAAACGTTTCTCTTGCCGGACCAACCCTCTTCGGGCCTGTCATTAATAATGCTGCTCTAATTGCCACCCAGTCTCTTTCAAATGGACAAAATAAATACTACATTCTCCTAATAATAACCGTAAGACTCTTCTCTTTGTTTTTGAAGAAAGATAAAGGTAATAGGAAGTAAAATATTATCCACACTATCAGGATGGAGTTGTGACAGATCTTCAAGAAACCAAAGATGCCATAGTGAGAGCATCGGACCTGCCATTGTCAATTCTCATTGTGGGCGTTGGAGGAGCTGACTTCAAAGAAATGGAGGTTTATCTCATTCACTTCATGTATATATATATATATATGCTATATCCATGAATCAGTATCTAGTTGACTTTCTTATTCTACTGACTTTTTCATATGGACTAAATCAAGTGTATTAAAGCTATTGAGCTCAAGACCTTTCTATATAGAATTGTATACTCAAGACCTCCCTTATGTGGAAGGGAACTCTAAATAACATTTGACCTCCACCATAAGGAAGGCCCAATAAGGGCTGGAAAGAGAGGGGGAGAAAGAGGCCCAATAAGGGCCGAATAGAGAGGTCCAACATGTGTCAGGAGGTGAAGTAAGGTGTCAGGTCTCCAACACCTAAGTTCACGGACTTGATCAGTTAGACAGATGAGCTTTGATTCTTATTCTACTGAGTTAATCTTGTTATACCTCATATACATGTCTACTTCTCTGAAATTTAAGATTTGTTGTGAAGATTTTGGATGCGGACAAGGGAGATAGGCTAGAAAGCACAACGGGACGGGTTGCTTCACGTGATATAGTCCAGTTTGTCCCCTTCCGGGAAGTAGAGAGTAAGTCGTTCATTTCATCATTATCAGGTAGCAGAGTTTTCTTTCTATGATTTGGAAAGTAATCAGTTAATAAATAACCTTTGGACTTGCAGGTGGAGGACTTTCGGTTGTTCATTCACTTCTAGCAGAATTGCCAACTCAGTTTCTAACCTATATGCGAATGCAGCCACCTGAAGAAGGTCAACCTTCCCTTTCTTGATCATGTAAATTAATTGTGCATATGCAATAAAAAATAGTGATTTGTTTGTACCTTGAAATAGTTTGTGATTCCCTTCTTTCATGACAAAAACTAATAATTATATTTACACAGTTTGAGCTACCCCAATTGATTGGGGAAATGGCTAAGTTGTACATATGCCCAAGT
>JAYMSW010004796.1:0-10650 GCA_036897725.1 Erodium texanum | reverse complement strand
GACGACGGTTGTCGTCAGAGATGTACCAACTTCGAATTCGGTCATCGTGCTACCCCGATCCCTAGGATACTTGGGAGTGTCAATGGAAGTGTCTGTAATTGGTTTTGTTGTTTTTATTGGTTTAAGTGTCCGTGTCTGGTCTTGGTTACTAGTCATCTAGTGTCGTAGCCAGGTTAACTGGCTTTAGGTGCTAGCCCTGCTGGCTCCCGGGGACAGTAGGTACTGGAGTTAGTCTCGACATAGGCTGGTGTATTCGGCAGGCATGGTCTGACTTTTAGAGTGTCGGTCTTCAACGTCTCGGTTCTCACTTGATGAGGTGTGAGGGCATCTGCACAGTGCGACCAAAAGTGGATAAGTGTATCTGATGAGATATGCGTTATAGGCAAATTCGTTGTATCAAGAAAAAAAAAACCGAGAAAATTATAATTACTGATTAATTTAAAAACAGATTTTATAACATAAATACACATAAATTTTTATTCATAGATCATATTATATTGGTTGTTACATAGATAGGATCAATCATGGCAACAGAAAAGGTAGGGTGCGGTTTAGTCCTGAATCCCATAATATGGCTTGTGCACATCAAACATAGCCCTGGAATCGGGAAGAACCTTTGAAACACTCTCTCTAGCTCTGCATCTTCCAACCCAATCAATTAGTTTAGGACAATGTTCCTCCAACTTGAACCTCCCATGGAACTCGTATGCATGAAACATACTCGAAAATGGGATCAAAGCTATGTCCAAGTACCCAAACTCTTCCCCTCCAAAGTAGACCTTCTCTCCCAACAATCCTTCTAGTTTTTTCAGCTCCCCAACCAGCTCCATCTTGTTTGTCTCCTTTTCTTCACCACCTTGACTCTTCAAAAAATTTTGTTGGGCAGTGAATAGCTACAAACCAAAACAACAATGACATGTAACAACAATTTAGAGATATCAAAGTTTGTTTGTGTAATTGATCCAACGCTTAAATTTATGTATTTAGACTTGGTACTGAGACTTGTTGGTCAAGCGTCTGAATTTAGGTCCTTGGCCTCAGTTCAGTCCCAACAAGTAGCAACAGTACCTTACTCTTATTTATTTCTTCTCAATTTCTACTAGGTTTCTCACTCTTCAGCCTTCTGTACCTCGTTCTCACTCTATTCAATCCTTATAGACTTCTTGTACAGTGAGGATCACAATAATTCAAAACTCTCTTGTACATAAAAGAATTAAACAACTATCAAAAAAGAGTTTTTTTTTTTTTGTAGTGTAAGTGAGAAAACAAAACAAAAGTAAGGTTTTGTATAATATCTTTAATTTAAAATATTTATACGTAGCCGTCTACAATAACTATTAAAAATAGTTTGGTTGGATATAAAAAGTTTCTTTAAAAGTAAAACTATTAAAAAGATGATAAATTGTATTTTCTTTTATATATTGATATCAATGGTATTTTAGTCATTCTAATAAAAGAGAGTACATACAAGTTTTTAAAATCATAGTTAATAAAAAGAGAGTATATATAAGTTTTTTAAAATCATAGTTAATTATAAATAACGTTTTAAAGTTACAAACAATTACATGCAAATGTAATAATTATATTTTTTTTTCACTGTGCAAGAAAACAAAGCAACTAACCTTATTATCAATGAAATGAACCCAAAATCTTGCTGAAGCTCTGTCATAAGGATGTTGAGGAAGCAAGGTAGGCAATACATGGCTCCAAGTATCTTGAATATAGTCGAGTATTATTGTAGAGCCGCAGACAGGCGATCCTTGGTGGATGAGGATGGGGATGGACCGACGAACCGGATTCATCCGCAGAACCAGCTCAGATCTAACGGGAACGGTGAGATCTTCTTCTACGTATTCGTACTTGATCTTCTTTTCTTCTAAAGCTATCCTCACTCTCATCCCAAACTCATTGGCCCAAAAATCAACCACCACGACACTTTCACTGCTCTTCTCCATATCTCTCTTTCGTTGTTGTTGTTGAAACCTGAGTTACAAATACATATATGTAAGAGAAAAAATGATGGGATGTTTGTTTCTCAATAATTCTTTTTATATTTATGGTCGGCCAAGTGATAGTATTTTGAAAATATTACTGGACACAACGTAAGCTATTAGGTCATCATTTTCGTTTTTTATCTTTCGTCATCGTCATGCTCAGCTTCGTCACTCATTTACTTATTCAACAAATTGCATTCTTTTACCTTATTCATTTCCCAACTAGTTTCTGGCGGCTGAGTTTTTCAATTGGGTGAACGTTTTTTTTCTTTTGCCGATTGGATATTCAAATTTCAGTTTTAGGTCTTCATTTTTAAAGAAAAAATCGTTCAAAGAAGAGGGAGTTAAAACCGTGAAACCAAAAAAAAAATACATTTTTAACTAATTTTATTTATAAAACTCAAAATTATATACAAAACCTAACATAAACCATAATATAAAGTCTAAATACAGATCATAATGAAAACCTAAACATGACTCATAAATAAAGTTTAGACAAAAATCAATTGTTTAAATTAAGTTTAAGCCTTATGTTAATTTTATAATTGGCTCAATCCTCATTTGGTTGGTTGTTTGTATGTATAAAAACGCGTACATCAATCTACATCGAAGTCATATTTAAATTTAATTATCTTTATTTAAATATTTGTTGTATGCAATAGCAAGTTAGAATTCTTCTTTCTCATACTATAAAAAAAATTATCGTAGAGTTGAGGAAGCGAGATTTATTTTGATGAAGAATTATAAATCGTATTGGAAAAATAAATAGAGAATCGAAACAGATAAATAAAATGTGAAGGAATAATTTAGGAAATGATAATATTTATGTATGTATATGGGAAAGTAATCGTTGATGGAATTGCTCTTGCGACCTCTACTTTTTTCATTAGACTTGATCACATGACACGATGTAGTTGGAGGGGGGCAACATATCATCTGTAATCGTCGATGATTTAATTAAATTGTTGACTAAATCACTGATAATTCATTGAACCAAAGTTGTCACGTGCAAAATCCTTACGTGACAATCATTGGTGTTATCAAAGCATATTCATTTAAGTTCGATTTATGATCTGATTATTAGAACTTCGGTGAAGTAATGACAACATAAAAAAAGATAACTACGAGTGTTTATTTATGTCATACAAAACGACTAGGGCCGGCTATGCTATATAGTTAGGCCAAAAGAAAAAGTTTAATTGAGAAATCTTTTTCATAGAAAGTAACCTTGATATAAAACTATGTCAAAATTTGAATCATACGCAGTTTAATCACTTATTTATCAATACTATGACAAGCACTACCAAACAGAAAAACGATCACATATTAGATATAAAACTAACCTTGAAAATCATACACTGATTAATATATTTGAGAGTTAGTGTCTGTGAAAACATGTCTAAATAGAATTGTGAAATATGTCTAGTCATGAATAAAATTTGAATCAAACACTGATTAATATATTTATAGTTACTATCAAACATATAAATATAATATTTGTGAAGTGTGACATGGCTATAACTTTTTTCTCAAATTTTTAAAAGCAAGGGTAGCGGCCAGTATTATATGGTACTAACGTGACGTTAACAAGATATCTCCACATTAATAGTGTCTGGCTGGCTCCGCTGTCGAGCCAGCTTTTGTGAAAAATAGAAGAGATGCTAGGCCCACAAACCAAGACAAAAAAAATGTTAAAAAAATCAATTTGATATGTAACTCTCTCTCTCTACATTAAATGCCCCTCTCTCTTTGCTTCCTCTTCATCACCGCTCATCAATACAGAGCACCACAATGAAGAACAAAATAGCAGCAAAATCATACACCAAAGGACATTTCTTCAACCATCTCACACGGCCTGTGAAACACAACCCACCAGCCCAATGCTCCGGCCTCCATACACGGTCCAACCCCTAACAACCTTGATTTTCGCACAACAATGGCAGAAACAAAAATCAGAGCACATAAATGGGTAAAGAAGGTGGTCCTGATGGAAGCTCTGGCCCAAGATTGAGGGTTTCCGGTAAAGATGGCTGTTGCGAGAAAGTTACCATCAACGGCAAAGAAAGAGAAACAGACCTGGTCGTATAATTTTTGTTTGATAAAAATTGTTTAAAAAATAATAGCACCGGTGTCTAGTCTTGATTTCAGCGGGCACCGGTGCCAACAACTAGCTCTAACCCCATATCAACCGACGTGGCATCGCCAACACCAGTGTTGAATCGGTGATGTGTTAACGTTACTCTAATAAACTTCAACTCCAACAAAACAACCGTAAATTAATCTGAAACATATTAATGATGTATACCATTGTTGTAACTTGAAACGATAGTTTTATGAACCAAGTTAAAGTGTTAAACCATTTGACAAGTAAAATCAATCAACGATAAAATTAGAAGAGCCTGTCCAATAAAGGAACAACTGAGTCAAGTATACCTGGATACAAGCCAATGAGGTAGGCTACAATGGGAACAGATAGCAACAGAATTGTCCGTAAACAAGAAGAGAGTTCCAAGAAAGAGATTCTCACTTCGAAAACATAATCTGTTTTGGATATAGTACTCTTATTTGTCCTGTGCTTAATTTTAATATACTGTATAGAGAATATAATTTTGAACACTTCTGTGAGAAGAAATTTAGAGTATGAAATTAGAATAAATCTAAAAGTCACTTATAGTACCGACATTCAAGCACTGTCCACATTCTAAAAAAGTAATTCCTGAACAAGCAACTAAACGTTCAAGTGTGCCAGGATGAACCTACTCACTATGTGAGCAAAGATACAAAATCATGCAATGAAGGCAAGATTTGAAAGGTCACAAGGTTAAATCGCAGTTCAACACTGTTTTGGACATAGTTGCTGTAGTTGAAAACAATCGAAGATATCATCGCCTAAAATCAATAGACAACTCATAGAACCAGGCAAACAATATAATAAATATACGAAAGTACCTATTTGAGAACACAAGTTCAGTCTTAATTAGGGGGTAATTATAAAGCAATTGAAGGGGGGGAAGGCATTCCTGATCTTCTCTCTACAAGAACCCCTGAACATCAACACAACCATCCTACACAAAAACAAAAATGACGGAAAAAAAGGACATTGATGAAGGAATCAATGATACCAAATCGTTCTTGCCTGGAAATGAAGTTGCACATGCACTACCTCACCGTTTCTTCCTCTCACTGGAACTCAAGCATCATTCAAGGCCATGATTAAAATCATTTGAAGCCTCCCCAACTTGTTTTACACATTCTGCCATCCGTTATGGAAAGCAGCTAGCTAGCATTACTAGCCGTTGGGTATTCGGGAATTTAATGACGGTTGTGATCATAGGAAGTAATCAGGTGTTCTCCGGGTCACATCTGGCTCTCCCCTCCTTGGAGCCGGTTCAAACTGTATAGCACAAGAGTAAGTTTGAAAATTTTCAAGCTATTTATATTTGGGGATAATGGCTAGGAAGTACCCTAGACTATCCGCTTTTTGCATGTTGGCACCCTTATCTCCAAATCGTTGCGGATCGTGGCCCTGAGCTTTTACTTTGTTGCCTTGTGTTAAATTGTTCTCAAATGAGAATTTTGCCCTTGGAAATTTAATTTTTTTAAAAAAACAAAATCCAGAATTCGATTAACTCGATTTGGTAGATGAAAATTTAAATTATGGTAGTAGAATTCGAAAACCAAAAAAAAAATGATTTTGTGGATTTTTAGTTGTTTACTTTTTATTTTTAATTTAAAATTTCAAGGGCAAAATCACCATTTTGGAATAAATTGAGACAGTGCAACAAAATATACGTTCAGGGCCACAACCCGCAACAATTTAAAGATAAGGGTACCAATCTGCAAAAAAGTTATAGTAGAGGATACTTTTTTGCCATTATCCCTTGTACTTTTGCCCTTTAGGTAAGGTGACTTAGTCAGCATACCTGAATAAATGTGTGGCCCTTGCAATCATCAACTTCCAGAATTGATGCCATGTTTCCACACCTATAACAATAATTTGGTGCGCTAAAAATAGTAACCACCTTTTGCTCCTGTGAAAATGAGATGTTGGTCAATTAAGCCCACCGCCCAAGTGAAAACATGCAAGAGAAAGCATCAAAATAAAGAGAAAGTACTAACATGACCCCAGTTATATCCTTCCATAACCAGCTGGTGAGCACGAGCAATCAGTTTCAAGCTGTTGGTATGGTTGAATTGTTCAGATATGTCCTGCAAGAACAATGCACATGAGCAAACTGACAAAGCTAGATGTTTTTTTTAATAATAAAACCGAAAGGGAAAAGGTTAGAGATGATTACTTGACCAAAGGTATACCCAGCACCCCTTGGTGAAATACCCCAACCACAGCGATCATCAGGGTCAGACCATAACAGATCACACATTGGCCCCTCGTGAGGGACTTCTTGAACACGGTCAAAATTGCGTATGTTATCAAGGGTTTCAATGGATGGAGACAACCCACCATGAAGACAAAATATTTCTGATTCAACCTTTAAAAGAGAAGAAAGAAATACAATTCCATACATCAGAAACAAACAAGTAGATCTTGTTATAAACTTGATGATAAGTGCTTTATAACTTGTTCATATTGTGGACGAGCAAGATTTCTGAACATTGCAAAACTGAATATACAAGCATACTAACCAGTGCAGTCAGTGGGAAATAGTCAAAGAGATCTGTAAAGGTTTTCCAAACATTAGCATTGCCATACCTGCAGGTAAAAGGAAGAATGAAAAGTAGGTTTGTGGGAGGAAAAACATATATAGTCTTAGTTCACTAAAGCAGTTCCGAATCTCCTACTGAAAAAGACATCATTGCATGTATCTGAATGCAATGATAGAATAGAATTGATATCTTAAAGAGAACCTATATTTAGTTATTTCCACAATAAAAACACTCATGGTTTGATAATGATTTGTTAACTCTCTCATAAAAGTGTATACAATGGCACTACATATTTTAGACACATCATTTCCATTTAAATTAATGTGCCGGCTAAAAACCTCTCTAGTCATCAATCATCATGACGACTGATGAACACATGCCATCACACCAATATTAGACTTGTTCACACAACAATCATATGGTAGCACACTATGTACAATAAAGATTATATTGGCATGAACTATGGATTCTAAGACTCACTTCCTCAGGCATTCATCATAAAATCCATAAACTTGAGTAATCTGCAATAGGAAACATAAGAAAGCATTCAGCACAGTCCATTTGACGAAAAATATGAATTTTAAGAGCCAGAACCCTCAAACCATAAAAAGTTCCCCGACAAAATAATCATTGCAACTTTCCAGATATAACAGCCACATAAGAGTATAACAAAACTATGATCTATCAGTATACCTGACGACTTTCATGATTTCCTCTAAGAATGGTAATTCGTTGTGGATGTCGCACCTTGAGGGCCACTAGGAGCTGAAAGTAAGAGTAAATCATTAGTTTGCTTCCAAGTTTCAAGGTTTACCTCTCTAATTTTTCCTTTGATCAAGGTCCCAGACCATTACCTGTATTTTATACTTGTTCCAGAGTTTAAGTGTCAACTTATCAAGATTTATGCCCATATCATTTCAGTTGTAAGTGCACCATGAAATTTTCATTCACGTATACTGACCCAAACTCAAAGTAACAGTTTTAAGTTGGAAAATATCAAAAGAATGAAAGGAAATAGTACTTGCACTTACTGTTACAGTTTCCACTGAATAATAACCACGATCAACATAATCTCCCATAAATAAATAATTAGTATCTGGACACTGCCAAAGAGAAATTACAAACAAAATGAATGCTTAGTATCTCCATGACAACCTCAAGCAGGACAACAAAAAGTAATTAAATGTACTGTTTCATCTAGGACCAATACCTTTCCCCCAATGCGAAAAAGCTCTGCCAGATCATGGAATTGTCCATGAATATCACCACAGATTGTTACAGGGCTTCTGACAGGCTGCAGTGCAGAAAACACAGTTTGTGTTAAAAAAAAATATTAACATAATAATCCGTAACAAGAATGTGAGGCATGGATAATAGAGTAACCAACAAGCCATTGTAGATTCCAGTTCAATGATAATAACTTGAATAAAGGTGCACAATATGTCCAACACAACACTAGGTAACTATCATAAGTAAATATCATAAAGATAGCAATTGGCAGCAGAAAAAGATTACACCTGAACATTACTTTCATGCATTAGTATCTCCTTCGCCTTTGCACACAAGGTCTTAACCTGTACCAACAGGAAAAGGTTAGAATATATCAGTATCCTTGAAGAGGAAGAATACAGATTAGTTAAGGATAAATTTGAGGCCCAACCAGAGCTAGGGCTTTGTTCTGGAAAAGAAATGACAAACAAAGAGGCAAGATAATGAATCAGAATTCTATAAATTGAAAGTTGGGGCATGTTATAAACACTTATACAAATACATAATACTTCTCTTTCAGGTTATATTCAACATTCTTTGTAGCAAGCATAAACCCTGACGTCTCAGCATGTGACATTAACTATAATAGTAGATGACACAGTTTGAACTTCAAAGCCACAAAATACTACAGGGACGTCAGACAACAAAATGTCTATACATACTGCAACATTGACAGCGAACAGTGGACCACCAGTTGTCATAATTCTTTTTGGCAGTCCGGTTCTCTGGGCGGGTTACAGTTTTAACCGGCCAGCCCAAAACACCACTATGTTCTAAAAAAAATCAACTTTTAAGGTGAAGATAACATGTGCTCCTCTCACCCACCTCATGCATCATGAACACACAGGATTAACTCAAAAGGCAAAGCTCAAAGCCACTAACATAGATATGAGTAGCAGTTGGAAGAACGAAGAAGCTAGTATGCTTTATTTACAACCTAACCTAACCACCCACTTCTGTCCAAACACAGATTGATGATACACATCTTAAGGAAATGACATTATTCCAGAGAACCATGCTCAAACAGTAGAGTCATATCCCACGAATTCATGTGCCAAATATACTCATATATGTATTCTAGCTGTGATAGGACCTGATGATCCAATCCATCAAAGCTATAGAATCCCACATTTACTACATTGCTATAGCCTGGCTTAAATAAGCAAACTTTGGGATCAAAGACAATTACGATTTTCATGACATTGCTCAACAGCATCAATAATCTGGCTCATGTTAAAACTGCAATCTCGATTGATATAAATAAATATAATACAGCACATCCATGTAATGACAAAATTTCTTCTCTTACAAGTGAATCATAAGCTAATTTGCAATGAGACTGCATTCAATCAAAAACACAAGCGTACAACGGATCTGATTCAACCAGGGTAAAAAATGAACCTCAAACACAGCAATCATCTCAGAAATTGATAACAAACCGATCCATAAATCAGCCTAATACAGCTAAACTCACAGATCAGAACAGCACCCCACCCAAAACTACCAATAAATACATACACAAAAATCTCGATCTCAACCTAATCAAATCTGCCACGATTCACGAAAATTACAAGAATCCACACCGTGAAATGAAGGAGAATCAACAAAAGAAGGTACAGTGCAGTACAATACCTCTTGCTCCGAGAGGGGCTTGCACTGGATGAGCTGAGAAATATACTCGTCGACGTTGCCATGAATGTTCGAGGAGGGCACCGCCGAATCCAAGCTCATCTTCCTCACTCGTCCAGTAGCTCTTTCTTCGTATTCGTCGTCGTTTTGACACCGAAAAAGCGCAGACACGGATCGAGATCTCTCTCTCTCTCTCTCCACCTGATTCTTCTTCTTCTTCAACCTCTTCCTTAACCCTAGATCTTTTCTGCTTCTGCTTTCTGGAAACCAGAGTCTCTCGTCTTCTTCGTGAATTTCTAAAGAAAAAAAGAAAATTGAAAAACCAAAACTAATGCAGAGCTCTTCTCCTTCTGCTCCTTTTTCTCTGTTACCTCTCATTTTTTAGAATTGCTTTTTATAATTTGTATTATTATTTTGTTTTGTTTCTATTTTGCTAAATATTCCCCAGGAAAATGCATTTTCCGGGGTTATGCGAATCGCAGGCATAGAGCGTGTTGTAATGGATTACACGTGGGCTTCGGCTGTGGGTTGTATGGGAAGCACGAGAGTAGAAAGGAGCGTGTGGCTCGAAGATGTGGATGAGTGGCTGTGGATTGTCTTTTTCCAGAGATAAAAAATGAATCATTTTCAGAGAGAAATAAAAAGTTGAATAAATGGATTTAAGGAAAATAAAAAATATATATAAATGAATGCAATACAAAACGAATCATATCAGAAGTTTTTTTTTAATTATTATTATTAGACAAAGTCACGTGATATGTGCATGCGGCGGGGCATTTGGATTTAGGGCAAGGTCATTGGGGTGCCGACTCGTATTAACTTGTTGGCACCAGTGTTGGTGAATTGCTAGCACTTGTCCGTACCGGTTCTAGCCCAGAATCGTCTCCTTGCGTGGAGATTGATAACAATATGAATGTATTGTTGTTTTCGATAAATAAAATAGATACAATAGCCCTATATTTATAGTGTTAGGGTTACACTTGATACAGGAAACCCTAATGGGTCTAGGCTTAATGTACAGGCCTATATACATCTAACACCCCCCTCAAACTCAAGATTGGGGCAACAAGCCCAAATGAGTTTGTCAATAAGT
>JAYMSW010004795.1:0-10650 GCA_036897725.1 Erodium texanum | reverse complement strand
TACATCTGTCCATATTTGTTATTATTAGACGTGATTAAGATTAATTAAATAAAAAGAATCAGATTTGCTGATTATGATAGCAGATTTCATTGATTACTTGGCTCTTTTCAATTTGTTATTGAGGCAAGAACTTGGACAATATTAAAAGTAATAAACAAATCTATTACTGATTATATGATTAGAATTTTCGATTCACCTATAAAATGACAAGCACAAATTATTTAAGGTTGATTTGAAAGCTAAGTGTGCAGGTACATGGAACCTAGAACCCACGAATTGAAAATTAATAAAGACCCTTTCAGTTCAATCGTTTTTATTTACTTATAGAAAATGATGACTGAGTTTCAACATTGTGACATATCACTTCACTGTCATTAAAGTTGACATTAGTTAATTCAGATTTTATGGCATAATTTCGTACTTTCACCGGTACCGATTTAAAAGTAACAACTTTAAAGCTCTTTTGATCTTAAAACCGTCTTCGACGGGAGTGTAGCTGGGTAGATGAGTCGCCGCATTATTCCCCTTTCGCTTTATCCTCTTTTCGTTTTTTCTTCTAAAACAAATGTCATTCAGTCATTAATTGAGCAATTGTCTCTTCAGTTCCCTCCCGCCACCCTCTTATCCGGCTTCCACTACCGTCATCCGCACTTAAGTTCTGATTGGTGCCGTCTAGATTTGTTTTGGACCACCGAATTAGTTATTGAGCAGTCCGGACGTCGTGCTTCCCGCTCTCCAAGGATTGCTCGAATCATGTCGGTGGAACAGTGTCTTTTTTGATGTTTTATGTTATGGTTTGTGTTTTTAGTTAATAACATGTCAGTTTCGTCTGGTTTTTTGTGTCAGCTTTGTCTGGATTTAGGTGCCATTTTCGGTTGGATTAGATGCAGATCTATTTTGCTTTAGGTCCTCGTTGTTAGGTCTAGTCTGATTTAAAGCAACGGACTGCATGAATTTTGTTTCCACCATGTCTAGATTTTGTAAGGATTATTGCTTTGATCGTTTTAAAAGTGGTCATGTATAACTCTTCCTGATACATAATATATGCGACAATCTTTAAAAAAAATAACACAATTCAAAAGTAACGTCCGTATTTTAAACAGACAGATCAAACAAAACAAAACATGTTATTGTAATTGTAAACTTTAAATCACATTTTATTACACCGTTGTACTCCTGTATCACCGTTAATAACAATGTCAATTTTCTATATGAAATGTCAGAATTACCCCTACTTCAATAATACAAAAGAAATTCATCGCAACCGATATAACACGATTTCATCTGATAATAAGTGCAATTAGATAGAAATTTCAGTTTCCAAACACCAAGATTAAGCACCAGCTACATATCAAGTGTATGTATATATAAGAGAAGAGATTTCAGTTTCCACACAACATTCTACATGTTCACCAAGGTTTCAGAATTACGAACCATCACAGGACGATGATGATCGAAGGATTCGTGTATAAGCATCAGAAAAGAGTTGTGCCCGTTAGCTTGACAACCTTCGGAGGCATTTATTCACAAGTCCTGCAAGCAAAACCCGATATTTTGTTTTCCACATACTTTGTTGAGATTTGGAGGGGAAAGACTCGGACTCAGCGTGCGCGGTCTCTGATCACATCAAGATCCATCTCTGTAGGGTCGGTAGCCTGAATCTCGTAGTGAACACCGTCAAGCTCTCGTCTGAACGAGTCCTTAGAGGTTGCATACAGCATCTTGGAACGGATTCGGGAAGTTGCAGGAGACCTAATACACGAAAGAAGATCAAGAGCTCGATAAATAAAAACAATTGCAGTACAAATTTGTTAACTCTTACATTAGACTTAGAAAGTTCGGGTCTTGAGAGATGGGAGAGTTCAACAAAATGCAGGGCTTGAATTGAATGACCCGAATTATAGATTTCATGAAGGATTGTTATTTTTTTTTGTTTGCTTAAGCATGATTAGGTCTCCATAGCTTAGTTCGAGCAGCTTTGCAGTCATAAGGCAAAGGAATATTCGATAAAAATCTAAACTTGGTTCCAAAGAAGGATAAAGAACTAGTCGAGTGAAACTAATGTACATTGCGTGAACATCTTAAAGTCGAGTGCACGGTTCGATAAAAATCCAAACTTTTATCATCAAGAACATTGCTTATACCAGAAACTAATATATACTGCATGAACATGTCAAAAGCAAAAGAGGCCTTATTTACAGTTCCTCCAACTTATAGTTCATTTCCAAACTGGAAAGTCTAAAATACCTTTACCATTCATCAAAAATACCATGAACGTTGCTTATGTCAAGCTAAAAAAGGTCCTATATCGGGTGTAATGATGCAGATGTTTTACTAATGTGAACATAATTACACGAATGGATAAACAAGAGTTAGAGATAAAAAGCTTACCATGCAATGAAGAAGATCTTGCTCTTTTGGCAATTATCAGAAGTCACGAAGTCAAAATCGTATATAGCATATCGACAGTCGTTCTCAGGTAAAGCTGCGGTGAAATCTTCGTAGTTCTCAGCGGGCCCTCCAGTCTTTTCAACTATAACTTCCCTCTTCTTCTCGTCGATTTTGTATATCACAAAGCGGTGAACTTTCTTCCTCTTGAGTTCCAAGAACGTGTTTTTGCTGAGCTCAGCAACGCCCAGAGCTGATAAAGTATTTGTCTACAAAACCGAGATATTAACATCAGAATTCAGTAACTACTAATTTTGTAATATTGATAGAATTAAGAACAGAAATACAAGAGTACATTCCTCAAAACTCAATATCATGACCCATTAAAAAGAAGCTAGATTGTATTCATGGCAACAAACGCTCTTCAAAACATCAAGATACATAATTAATACACCAAATTATGATACATAATTAATGCATCAAATAGAACTATAAAGGGATAAAATTGAACACCCTAATGCAACTTTGAGGGAAGAGTAATATGATCTGCTATGAAGAAACATAGCGCATTGCTTGTTTGGTTGCTAAGCAAATCTGGTACTTCCATTGTTTATGATTTGTTTCCTCCAAAAAACAATTGGGGAAAATAAATATTTTGACTAATCCAATGTGTGTTCTCAGTTAAATAAACACATCAAGCATCAAATTTTTTTCTAAATCCAGCACATTACAAAAAGAACCATTTTCGTTCTACTATGCTTCTTCTCAGATTCCTCATAATGGACAAAAGCGATCAATTCAGGCGAAAGAGAGTACAAAAAACCAATAGATTCAGATCTTGTCCAAAATCACTCCCAAAGGAAAAGCACAATATAAATAAACAAAACAAACCATTCATGCAAATGAAGAAATCAATATAAATAAACAAAACTTCAATGATCAAATATACAAACAAAATAAATAAATGAATGAATCATTTATGCAACAAAACCAGATGAAGAAATTATCAGCTCAAATCATTAACTAAACCACTGCTTCAAACTCAAAAATCCCAAAATAAAACTAGTTTCTTCCACCATCAAATCTCAGCTTCATCAATTAAACATATGCAAAACACCCAGATGAAGAAGCTATCAGCTCAAACCATCAGCTAAATTACTTTCTCAAACTCAAAATGCTCAAATGAAATCAATTTATTCTACTACCAAATCCAAAATTTAATGATCAATCAAACAAAACAGACCCTTCATGCAAAACACCCAGATGAAGCAACCATCAGCTCAAACCATCAGCTAAACTACAGATTCAAACTCAAAACACCCAAAATCTTCACAAGCATCAGTAACAACAAAAAGGGTCAAACATAACCCAGATATAAGTTAGATTTACACTCACACGAGTCAATCCTCTGAACGACATGTCGATCAGCAGCTAAGGAATCGAAGCTGGTCTCTCTGAGAGCTCGATGAGCAGGTCAAAAGAAGCAAAATCAGATTAAGAAGAAGAAATGGTACCGCACGCTTTAGGTAGAGAAATGAGAGATACCCACAACCACCAAGCTTGCAAAAAGACGATTCTTTTTCTCTTTCTTTTCTATGTTGTGTGGCTATGGAGATAAGAGGGAATAAAAGTGAAGAAGAAGCGAAGCTGGAAAGAAGAGCCTCTCTGCGCTAACTTTCTCTTTTCCCAAAAAGGACATATTCGTAACGGCTACGCTCCTTGTGACTTGCAGGTCAATATCGTAATTTAATATATAGGTCAGTAAAGGTAGGCGGTGCGTAATAAAAACGTCCGAAGTGGGCCCTACTTGTGTAGCCAGTCTCTGACTGTTGGTGGGCCCGGGAACCTGCTATCCTGCGCCGCACGCGTCAGTGCACGTTAGATCCAATGAGTCACCGTTCTCTATCTAAGCCCAATGAGGTTTAGTCTGAGCCTATCGGCCCAACATCGTCCTGTAGGGACTATACAGCGTAAGATAGAGACCAGCGTAGAATATAAAAACCCTCGCAGTCAAAACGGTTTTATTCGTTAACCATAAGGTTTTTGAACCGGGTCCTGAAATCATATTTCGGATTGCCCTAATTTCATGGATCGATTTGGGATTTAGGGTTCTTCTCGGTGAAATCTGATACCTTTTTGCTGATTTACAATTTTCCCGCGAAATATGGCGTCCGAAGGTAGCCGTTGATTTTCTTCTTTGAATTCGATTTTCGAGATTAGGGTTTCGGATCTGCGTCTGTTGCTGATGAATTTGTTTCAGGGCAAAAGACGAGCTCAAATCCATCGGTGATGCTCACTTCTCTTCTCAGCAGGAGAGCTAAGCTGCACGAAGAGCTCCGTAGCATCGAGAAACAGGTGGTGTTGATGGGTTGTGTATTTCATTTTTTGTTTCTGGGTTGTTTGGTGTTTTTGTTGATGCTCTGTTTGGCTGCTGAGAAAATCACTGAAAATGAATTTTAAATTGTCAGAATTCATAATTCATGTAGGGTAGACGTAATGAACAACTTGGCTCTAATAATTTAGTTGTCGGGATTCATAATTCATAAGGTTAGCTACTATTTTTAACTCTGCTAACACTTTGAGCTGAGTAACGATGAAAATATTTGTGCTGTTTGGAAATTCCATAATCATTTTATCAGCTAAGTTTTGTATGTAAACTGCGTGTTAATCCTTAGTTAACAGACAATATGCTTGGTTCTTCATCTCATTAATTTAAGTTCATACGTGATGATACTACTACTTTAAGTGATCCTAATGTGGGGGATTTAGTGTAATGCTGTAGCTTTGGAGATTAGAGACATATACTGTAAAAAGGAAGTTTAAATGTTACCGGGTTTGTCTTGAGGTGTTTGGGTAGGTCATGTAGTTTCCTAATGCCTAGAACTTGCCTTTACATTTCAAAATCCATTACCAAAGGATGAGAGCTTGGATCTTCTTACTTACCATTAGGCGTGAATTGTAATAGCAACATTTGTAGATCAAAATTTACCAAGTTATGCTACTAATTTTATATCCCTAGTTGACACGGGATATGAGTTTTGACCATTCTTTTTATCCGGTATTTTCAATTACAGGTTTATGATATGGAAACTAGTTATCTACAAGATACTAATCAATGCGGCAATGTGTTGAAAGGTTTTGAAGGGTTCCTATCCGCTTCTAAGAGCACAGCCATGTATGGAAAGGCTATGATATTTGTTTCTCTATAATTCTTTCTGTAATTATTTGCATATCAGTAGAAGATACATATATTGCCATAGAAGTAACGTAGAATGGTTAAAATGTTGTTGGTGTAGGTTGAAACGGACTAAGAAGTTTCAGCCTGAAGACAGGCTTTTCTCGTTGTCTTCGGTCACATCACCAGCAGTATGTTTTGAACTTTAAATATTTAGTAAAAGCATCTGTTATTTGGAATTATCTTCTTTAGGCTTCATACATTATCAAATAATTAAGGGTTAGTTGCACATAGCTATCTTTATGAATTGCCTACAAACCCATGATCCATAGTAAAGTTTTCAGAGATATATGACTACCCTTATGAATTGCCTAATGTAATGGTATATTTGGCCTTCTCTTGTACTGTTTCAGGCTGAGGAGCAAGCAGCTGGACGGGATGGTGGGTCCACAGTACCAAAGTATTAAAAACAAAACTTCTGTTACTCAGTTTATCAATTTATTTTTCTTCATGTGTGTTAATTGTAGATGGGAGATCCGATTTTGGTCCTGGTCGAATGAAAGGTGGAGGGATTTACGCTAATGGGCAGTAAGTACTCTAATTATCTTTTTTCACTCTAAATAAATACATACCTTCAAGGGCATTGAGTTTGTAAAATGCTTAGCTTCGTAGTATGTAATTTTTCATATAATGTGAATATTTTCAGAGGAAAGCCAAAGAAGGGAAGAGCAGCTCCAAGAGATGCAAAGAGAATCATCAGGCCGTCAAGTGAAGCAGATTATGATTATGAAGATGATCCCGATATGTGATGTCTCCGTCAATCTTCTTTTGTTTATGAAGTTGTTCATGAAATCATGCCCTGATTTGATTATAATGTTCCTTTATGTGTATGGTTTATAAATATAGACATATATATTATTTATAAGTTCGTTTACATTCTACATGTTGTAAAAGGCTAAAATCTAGTTTGAACGATTGATCATCAGCTTTGATTTTATATGTTGTGGAAAGAAAAATAATTGGAATCCATGATTCTTGATACGATAGATTGCAAGTCAAAAAATGAGGGAAAAAAATATAAAAATATTTCCATTGCCGGGAATCGAACCCGGGTCTCCTGGGTGAAAGCAAGAAATCCTAACCGCTGGACGACAACGGAATATTGTTCGTAATCTAGTCAAGCATATCCATCCAAAATCTTGCAATATGTCGCGGAAAGAAAAATAATTGAAATCATGATTCTTGATACGCTAAATTGCAAGTCAAAAATATGAGGGAAAAAATTATAAAAATACTTCCATTGCCGGGAATCGAACCCGGGTCTCCTGGGTGAAAGCCAGATATCCTAACCGCTGGACGACAATGGAATTGTGTTCATAACCTAGTCATGGAAATTGATCCAAATCTTGCATTATGTTTTTTTTTTAAAATTTTTAAAATTTTATAGGAGTTGAAAATTTCACATACAACGATGTAAAATGATAATAGAAGTAGTTTATTAGTTAATTTTTCCACACTTCTTCATATGGAATCACTAGGGTTAAAGTTATTACTAATCTAATCGACAACTGAACACTTAATTTTACTCGTTATTATCACAAATTTATCGGGAAAAAAGTAATATATTCGTGCTTTACATCCTCATTCAAATACATTTACAAGTCCTTTCGGTTTTTAAATCTTAGTGAGTTATTTGTTTGAGACTCATTAAAAATAGAAATTAAGGATAAGCACAAACGAAAATCAGATCAAATCAAATTCTGTAATATATTTAATTACAGATGTAACATTTCAAAACGCGAAAAAAACCCCAAGATTATATACTTAGCAATTGGCCCATAAATGGGCCAAACTAAACCCGACCCGTGGTTGGTTTCGGGTAGCCGACTTAGTTTCCTATTTGCTAAGTGCAACTATAAAAGGTCGGTTCCTCATATCACTCTCGTTGTCCGAGTCTGCTAATCCGATCATAGGAAATTCAAGTTCGTCTCTTCGCGCCATCACGAATCGATCTCCATGGTGACATCTTCAGGTAATTTAGGGTTTTCCCTTCTCAATTACATTTGATGGTTTCAATTTCTCTGCCCATTGTTTCGATTTCTTGTTGCGTTTTTGAGATATTTAGGTTTTGATGCGTAAAAGCTTGTGAGATCCAAATCTGTTGTTGTGAATTTATTTGTTTCTGGGTACTGAATCTTCGATTGATTGGGATTTTCTAGGTAGGTTTAAGTCAGGGAAGGATCATCGGAAGCAAATCGAATTGGAGGAGAAGAACAGTAATGGAGTCATTACTGATGAGGAGGAAGGTGATTTGGGGGTTGATGAAGCAAAAGTTGATGAGAGCAAGCAAATGGAGTTTGCAAAAGTTGAGAAGCGAGTACACACAACAGGTGGTGGAAGCACAGGATCTGTGAGGAACTTGCGTATTCGTGAAGACATTGCAAAGTATCTTATGAATCTTGACCCCAACTCTGCCCATTATGATCCCAAAACCCGTTCCATGCGTGAAGATCCTCTCCCAGATGCTGATCCGAGTGAAAAGTTCTATTCGGGCGATAACCAGTATAGAAATAGTGGTCAAGCCTTTGAGTTTAAGCAGGTGAAGATCCATTCTTGGGAAGCTTTTGACAAGGAGCAAGATATGCACATGGAAGCTGCTCCTTCCCAAGCTGAGTTGCTTCATAAGAATTATGAGGCTGTAAAAGAGAAACTGAGGCATCAAACCAAGAATGCTATTATGGAGAAGTATGGTAATGCGGCAACTAAAGAGGAGGTTCCAAGAGAGCTTCTTTTGGGACAGAGTGAAAGGCAGGTCGAATATGATCGTGCTGGTCGAATCATTAAGGGCCAGGTAAGCTTTTATATCGATTATGTATATTCTTAATGCACGATATATTTCTACTGTATGTGTCTGCCTTGATTATAGCCTTTTTGTGAACTATGCATAGATTGTCTGAATTTTTTGCTGATAGTGGCACGTTTTAACCCTTATGTACCCTGCTATTTATGATATATATAGTATCTACCATGTTTTCGAAATTTGTAATGAACTGATTTGTCTAGGAAAAGATTAGGAAAATGAAAGAGATTTTGATTGAAGACAATATTACCAAAAGTTCATTTATTTGACTTTCTAGATAAGCCCATCACGTTCAATCCAGTTAAAATTCTTATGCTTCACTATAAGACCTTAGAAGTACATGGTATACCTACATTATCATAACTTGGTGTCTATGGTTTGTCTTCGTAATATATCCAAAATTAAATTTTGTTCATCTCCTATATATCATAACTTGGTGTCTATGGTTGTAGACGTAATATACCCTCAACTCCTTGACAACCTATGATATATAGGAGATGAACAAAATTTTGATTGAAGACATGTTATCAAAAGACCATTATATCCAATTTAGTTTCAATTCTTATGCTTGCCATTACTCGATGTCTATATCTTAGTGTTGATTGATATATGTCTACTGTATTGATTTCATTTTGAATTATTCTATGAAAAGAGTCTATTATGCAACAATATCATGAATTCTTGCTTGCTTATCCACTTCTTATGATGTCACTTTCAGGAACTGGCAATTCCAAGAAGCAAATACGAAGAACATACTGACCTCGTCAACAACCACACTCGTGTTTGGGGGTCATATTGAGATGATCATCAATGGGGCTACAAGTGTTGCAGACAAATGATCCGGAACAGCTATTGCACTGGAACAGCAGGCATTGAAGCTGCCAAAGCTGCAATGCCTTGATATTTTCTTGCATTCAAATATCTACCCTGATGTTCTAAATGATTTGGCTTGGTACAGGAAGCCACTTGCCACGTATATATAGTGTTAGATTTAAGAATTTTCACATCATATCAAATAAAAATAGTTGATCATATACTACTATTATTTGTGTCGAGGTTGTTAAAACCATAAAATGGAAATGTTGAGAAAAATCGTTAATGATAGGACTCGAACGTTTCCATGTAACATTTACCCTGATGTTCCAAATGATTTGGTTTGGTACAAGCTACTTGCCAATGTATATATATGTAGTGTTAAATTTAAGAAATTTCAGATCATATAAAATAAAAATACTTGATCATATACTACTATTGTTTTTCTCCTGCTATGTCTCCTTGTTTATGTTGGGTTGTTAAAACCATGAACAAACGCTCACGATGGGACTCGAACCCACAATCTCCCGCTCCGGAGGTGAGCACCTTATCCATTAGGCCACGCGAACATCACATGCTATCTTTAGGGACTTAATCTACAAGAAAAATATCAGTTCTTACATTTACAAAAATGATTTTTTTTAATCATGTTTTAATATTTTTATTTTTAGTTTGAAGAGTAAAATTGTCATGTTGAAAAAGTTGGAAGTCACAATCCTGACGTGGTATTTTTTTCTTTCTTTCTATAGGTATAAATAAGAGAGAAAAATGTGGTAGGTCCTCAACGAGTTCTGGGTGTCGTCAACTTCGTTTATATATGTGACATTTAGCTCGTTATGTTATCGGATTATATTGTATTAATTCAGATGAACTTTTGACTAGTTTTGTTGCGGAGTCTTGCAGTGTTCTTCATTTTCAGGCTACTTGTGATGAATGTTTTTGATAATCTAAGTTATTGAATGTAAAAGTTTGAAGGTGTAAATAGTTATGTGTAAATATCGTATAGTCTAAGGTGGTAATATATAATTATCCATTCTTACATGACTGATACTCAACTTACAAATAAAAAATAATGTACCTTCCAAAAAAGTCATCTCATTGAATATTCAGCTGTAAAATGGGATTTATTAATTATTACTACCAAAATGATTACCTTATTAGTTACACCAATTAAACTAAGCAAATATTTACATCAATACAATCCAAGAAAGAAAACAAATTGCTCTAAAAACATGTAAATAATAAACTGAAAACTCCTAAAATAATCTCTCTCTCTGTTATATCTTGTTGAAGACACAATATGCTTTCATGTATAGTTAAGAGCCTTTCTTTGCTTTCTTCAATTCTACTATGGTTGGCCCATGCTTATGTCTTCCCAATCCTCTGTTTTGCTGTCCTCGCCCTTGCCATGTTC
>JAYMSW010004794.1:0-10652 GCA_036897725.1 Erodium texanum | reverse complement strand
CCTTTTGATTTTTTAATTCAATTAATTAGAAAATTCTATTATCCATTAGATCAAATGTAATCCAATGGTTATTAAAAGGTTTACAACATAAGCAAGTTTACAACTTAAGAAGGGTTTACTACAGATAGCGCCCCTATATATATATATATATATCAAAGGGGCCTGGACCAGCAATCCAGTGGAATTTCGCACATAATGAATGGGTATTTTGACAAGAAAGACACAGATGCAACTCATATGTTTAGTATACACACATAAGCCTTCAAGTTTACCTTCTAGACGATCTGAACATGACAATACGGCAATGCTCCCCTTGCGATCCGAAACAACAGCAGTGTCAACATCCATGAGAATGCAATCTGCAACTAATCTCTGTGATGGATCACAGTACAGTTGCTCCAACTTCTTGGCATCCTAGCATAAAAGAAAGCACAATGAATAGCTTCAGTACCAAACACACACACTGGACTCCATTACATGCATAAAACCAAATAACCTATCATTTCAATGGAAGAAATAACCAAGAGTCCATGAAAAAGATCAAATTTATAACATAATTGATGACAGAATGCATACCTCATGATAGGAATAGAAAAGGATACCATCACGGCAATCACCAACAGCGATCCTAGTAAAATATGCAGTCAAAGACATTATCATAAAACGTGATCTTCCCACAGCAAACCTTCTCACCCTTTGGGGATTATCGTTTGGGAAACCGCATACGTAAAACTGATATAAGAAACCAGCGACCTCTGTCAGCAACTACTACATGGTAGACCAAATTCTTCCAACAAATAAAAAGTATGCATATAAAATTTTGCAACTTACAGCATTACCAGCAGAAGCCAAGAAGTAGCAGTCAAGATAAGGACAAATTGCAAGTACCATTCCAGGCCATGTGGTTGAATAAGCCAAACGGAAATGCCATGTTTCAGTTTCTTCAAGTTTGATTCCATCACAGCTGGTATCATCTGGGCTGCTGCAAAGACTACTACTAGAAAGTTGTTCCGTAGCATACCCAACAATTTCCCTGAACGGAGAAGTTCGTTGAGAAGACCCTTGCTTTGATAAATATGTCATTGAACCACTATCTGAATTTTGCATGTGTTCCAGGCAGAGGACAATCAGACGGCCCTTCGTGCTGTTTAATGAACACCCAGTTATTATATATGCATATTGAATAGAAACATTCAGTAAATAGGAAGACGCTTTCTCCCAGAGATTACCCAAGTAAATCACACTATCCAGACAAACAGTGAAGTTTCAAAATTATAACATATAACTCACCTTTCAGCTTCACCACTGGGCATTACAGCCGGACCAGAAGATAGACTGGTCCCAACTACCACCACTTGTTCATTTCCAACTTTGACTAGCTCCATAGATTTCCCTGATTCGCCAAGTTCAAGTTTGAAAGATGACAGCACTGACCCACGGAGAGGATCTACAGCGCAAATATCGGATGAGCATAGGTCATCACTCAAATTGGTCCTCATAACAATCAATAACCTGCTCTCATTATGATACAGGACCTTCCTTGGAGTGCCTTCAAGATCAAATTTCTGCACGTTTAGCCTTTTACTATGCACCATTTCCACCTAGAGAACCAAAGAACCATGTTATGTACAACAAACAATCATAACCAGGTTTGTCATTTATTGGTGCTTATTATCTAGCTTCTTTTTAAAGTTATCATCTTCAAGGTTGTTCTTGGCTTTCATTTCCACCTCGGAAATCATCTTATGTAACTATTATTATATTAATGAAAATATTATATTCTTTGCCAATGAAGAAAAATATGAAAAGCTGTTCTTTTACAGATACAAGGTGTAATATTTCCTAATCTCTCTCTATTTGTAGAATAGAAGATGCACCTTTTTAGACATTCAAGTGCAAAATGAATCAGATACATTATGCACAACAAAAGATGCCAAGACCAAACTCAATGTGCCTGGGGTGAAGGGATACACTTTATTTGCAAGAATATCATAACAATGGATTTTGTTTATAAACAGAAGCCAACTTGCGCATAGGCTACCAATGTTTGATCCAAGTCAAGCAACCACTAGTCAGATGCTACTCAAGTACTATCCAAACAGCAAAAAATATATGTTTTTCTTCTAACTCACACATAATAGGAAAATAACTGATAGCATGACAACCATACTTGTAGTTCATCTAACAGAACTTACGACAACAAATTAAATGCTCCCGGGCTAATACTGAAGTGACTCAAGAGCCAAACTCATCAAGCACCTAGAATAAGGAAACCTTCAATTGTTGAAGTTTGACTAAGGATAACTTTAACCAACATAATATTCAAAAAGAGGAAAAACATTAAACACATTTTGAAATAACAATAGGGATTTTCATTGTCAAGAAACATGGGACATGACTCATCAAGAAATAAATGTATAATTAAAAAATGTACAATTATATGTGTGGGTACTGCTTGGGGGCAGGTTGGGGTTAGGGGTAGGGTTTAGTTTCTAATTGAAATTAAATTAAATTTAACAATAAGCATACCAAATTGCAATCTGACAAACTAAAACAATAGTAGTTGGGAAAAAGGAGCAATCAACTCTATTATCAACATGCCAAGCCATTAGGCACCAATGACTATCAGCAACATAAGCTTAAATTAAAGAAACAAAACCTTTGGCATCACTATTTATTTGTTATAAATCATAAAATAGGATTCGAGTGTCCATGCCCTACATGCAGATCTCACATAAATAGCCCTAAATGACAAATTCATGCTTCATAACTATTAATCAGTTTGGGGAATCTGACAAGGTAAGAGTGATATCAACAGAACGAATGCTTAAGCAACATGAATTCACAGTAGGATAGAAGAGATTTCTCACCAAATGTAAACTGTTCTCTGCGACAAATAAAATTCCATTAGGACATTCATCGGAACACACAGGAGTCACATGCGTTGAAGGTTGGAATGAGATGGACGTATACGAGATACTGTGCCTCGCAGTTTGCAACAACCAAGGCCTATCACTGAGAGCAATGACATCTGAATCAAGAGAATCACTTAGAGGAACCAGGAAAACCGGAGTAATGCCAATGCGACGGATGGCAACCACTTGAAGGTTAACAGGAAATACATTCATCTCATTGACTGAATTAACTGAACCCCGTGAACCATAAGAAGCTGAAGCTTGAATACTTGATAAGGCAGTATCTGCATTTGCTAAAGAGAAACTTGCAGGACCATGCCTAGGTAACTCAGATGAGGATGTTGTGAAAGCAGCAGGCCACTCAAACCGGAGTAGCATTCCATTTCTCAATCCCGAAAGAACATAAACTCGATCAACTAGCACAAGCCTTACATCTTGAGGGATGCACCCACTTATAGCAACACCCAGTGTATTCGTTAATGAAATGGTCCCAGAAGCAATGACTCTTAAACCTTTATTGGGAATAAAAGACAAAATTTCAACTGAAGGTTTATGTGTGCCAATAACAATGGTATTACCAATGTCTATTCCAACTGGAAGTGTAGCTGCACAATTACTATCAACCATACTGAAGGTAGAACTCAATGGTTTTTGCTCAAAATATTTGTGAGGTATAGATATACAAGATAACTCATGTTGCAGTCTTACCCGTTGCATTTCAAAAATTTCATAATGATACGTCGATAGTGATTTGACCCCAAGAGTGAACAAAAAACATGGATTAGAAGTGGCAACCACTATCAAACTATGTCCAACTGCCCCCAAGTTGATATTAATATTATAGGGAGTCCAAGCCGTACATATTGGAGAAGCCAGTGGGATACCTTCAGAATGTGCACCCTCAGTGGGCAAACAAAGTTTAACTCCATTTTGATGGATCTGGACCAGCAAACCATCATCCAGAAGACCACATGCCAATGTACATACATCCGGCTGGAAACCAACTGAATCGGTTACATCAGTGAAGTTTAAGCCAACAAATAGTACTCTGGTCTCTTCAACAAATGACAGAACAAGAAAAGAATGATATGAATCTGTTACTTTCATTCGAACAGTCCAAGTACCAGTTATCCCTTGATAAATAGGGGCGGTCCTATATAACTTTTCTACACTTATACCACTTCGAATAATCCTCAATGATCCCTCTGGTGCTACTCCACAACACGCGAAAACTTGATCATGTTTCTCATCATGGTAATCCACAACTGACATATCCAGTATCGGCGCAATGTTTTGTACAGGACTTATGTATGTTAGCCTCTCATTTTCCAGTTTTAGAACCATTCCATCCCCCATCTCAACAAATGCGGCCACATATCCACCTCTGACCCACAAAAGGGCCTTGCATGGTAGACCTTTATAGAGACACTCCGATATATTAACTTTAGGATCGCCTGAATTAAATGAAACTTCAATCATGAAAAGTTCTCCTGTATCTATGCTGAAAATCATCCTTGGATTTTTATCATCTTGCGGTTCCCAACTCCACGAGCACACATACCTGGAGGTAGATTTCATATTGCTATTTTCACCATCTATGCACATGGGGTCATTCTCACTCAACCCAAGTAAAGCACTAGCACAAACAGCAACATTATCATCAACATTGTCGTCATCAAAATTTTGCTCCTCAACTAAGTTTGTCCTATATACAGAACATGGATTCTGAGCATCCCTAAGATCCATCAGGAGAGCATCACCCACCCTGAACAGAAATGCAAATCCGTTGGAATGGGGTACTTCGACAATATTATGTGCTAGCGGTCCATCTTCAATATACTGAGATATTATATGAATAGCATGTTCTCTTACATTCCATCCCAGCAGCAACAGCTCATTCAAGACTGCTCCCCTCCTGCATTACCGAATTTATCAGCTTGTAGTTAGATAGCAGAACACCACTAGAAACAACCAATAACTTCCAACCCACAACCGTGTGATACATGACAATAATTTTCTATACAGACTATCTCAGTTGCCATACCTATTCAGAAGAACCGCCAGTACAGGATTGTTATCTTTACTCAAATGACTAGACTCCCCTGAAATAAAGCACATGCTCCATATAGTACCGCATATACTGGTTTTCTGTAAACTTCTGGCACTAACTGCGTCCCCTTCATTTTCAGAAGGATAAAATATTGTCTGAAATTATTTCACAAAATGCCTCATTAACTCCATAAGGAAATATCACCAGCATAGTAAACTGGATGTACATCAAAGTCCAGATAGCTAGTTTGATATTAGTGATATTTACAGAAGTCAAATACTTGCTAAAATTTGAGCAACTATAAATGCACGTCAACCTTATCAATGATATCATTGGTGGCAGACACTGAAACTGAGAGAAGTGCCAACCGGTCTTCGTATGCACTTGCAGCAATGAAAAACCCACTGAGAGTACATAAGAATAGAGTCAGTAACATGCACACCTCCAAATCCAGGAAAAAAAAAGACAGAAAATCCAAATGCAAACTTAGTTTTTGTTTTTATTTTGGTCAGATCTGATTCAAATTACATGAAAGGGCAGCTTCAAAAACTAAAGTAATAAATATCATTTGACCTAAATCATGTGTATTGCCTCTACAGTATGTAATGCGGGTGTAGTATCATCCCTTTAACTTATGCCTTATGCAGAACAGAAGCAGCTTACCTAGTATCAACAGCTAGCATTCTTCCAAGCTGATGCCTTGAGCTTCCTGGACTAGAAAGTTGAACGTTCGTCACTGGGAAGAACCTGTGTCGTAAAAAACAAGCAAGGAAAGCATATGAGATCAATGAAAGAAGTAAATAGCTAAAAATCTACTTAAAATGCAAGACTAGGCACATAAAGAAAGAAGAGAACCTGTGCATTTCATTGCAAAATTCAAGTATAGAGAGCTTCCCAGAATCAGAAATAACCACCAAAAGGTCTCTCCCCAGCATCTACAAAAGTAAAGGACGGAAGTTTGTTCGGTGATATTTCTACATAGAGAGATACTGCCAATACCATGCATTTATTTATCATTCAATTCAGTTAATTTCCGTCACCTTTTGAAGAAAATAACATAAAGCTTCTACCATAAGAAGTGAAGAACAAAGTAAAATGTCTTTGTCAGAATTGATCAACAATAAATTGGTGAAGTACCTGTGGACTTCGTGCACCAAACTTCTCATTCCAATGTAGTATAGCAAGATCTTTAATTATTCCAAATGTGGCTTGCTCACAGACAGACTGTACAACTCCATCCTCGCCAATTACAACCAATTCTATAGATGTCTCCTAAATGAAATAAGACCAATAGATTACTGTCAGATAAGTTGGTTTGATAACTTGAAACACTGAGATACAATTTTCCTGGTGCAATCTTGAAAATTTAGTGAACAATGATATTAATATTTACCCTAATTTTAGGATGTAACAATATCCCTTTCTTTCACCCCATCAAACATCGGCAAAAACCAAATTGTTCCATTATATATAAGTAAGAACTCAAACATCAAATCCATAGCTCATAAGTCATAAGTCATAAATAACGTTCAAAAGGGAGACAATAATCCAATACGAGCCCAGCTTTCACACTCTTGGAATATGCCGGTCCAACTTTTACTGTCTAATACAATTACCGTGCCAATAAGAAACAACAGCTTCGGCAAGATATTTATTCCTTTCCACTACAATGAAACCTAATCAACATAAAAGAGACCTTAAACCCCCAAATATATATCACTCAATACAACAGAAGCACCAATCCCATTGTAGACACGCCAACTTCTACATTCCAAATCCAACTGAATTATGCCTAATCATTACAATAATCCGAGAACAATCAAATTACATGCACATAATGCAATAATATTCACAATCTTTAAACTGCTAAGGACAACAGCTAGTTCTGCACCAGTAAGCATGATCAACAATAACCTAACACGATGCACGATTCCGAAAACAAAATATGAAGTAGGCGAAACTGCTACAACGGCGAGAAACTGACCTTCCCGAAGACGATATCGAGGCGGGAGGGAGAGCGAATGCGACCATAGACGACCTGGAGGACGACGCTTCCTCTGAGGACGCATTTAGCGAGGTAATGAACACCGCCGGACGCCGCCGAAGACGAGGATCGCGACTTGGTTGACGAACACTCCTCCTCCGAGACCGCCATAAGCGATTTTAGCTGGGAGCTAGGGTATGTTTGTTTCTCGGGAAAATGGAGGTGTTTCAATCTAGGGCTGTAGGAAAGTCCTTTTTTTTCTTTTTTTTTTCTCTCTATGGGAAAATGTTTCCTTGACAGTCCATGTGGAGGATAGAGGAATTTGACATGTGTAAATTCTGACACGAGCTCGAGTGTCCTAACAACATTGTTACAGTGTCATTATCAGATCCACTGTTCTTCTTCCTCTCCTGTCTTAATTAACACCTTAATCACCCCTAATTTTGTGGGGTTTTTTTTTGTTCATTTCATTTTAACACGTCTCAACTATATTCAAAATAGTAGTGAAATGATGATCTCCCGACTTTAATTTCGTCCCCTTTTCTAAAATGAAGTTTCATTTCTCTATCAAAATGACAATAAAATGATGGTCTACTTCATTTTGCATTTGTTTATGGAAAATTAATATTGTATTTTTCTATAATTATATCGAATAAAATTCCAGGATATTTTGGACTCAAGTAAGAGTGATAAATTGACAAGCAGCTCAGAATGAACTCTTAATTTAAAATAATAAAAAAGTAACATTTTAAATTAAGTGTTACAAAAACAAATGTCATATTTGTATCTTAATTATAATCACCTGTAACACCTCTTGGTAAGGGGAGTAAATAATAGAGTTCATTGTTAATCAGATATGAGAAAACTCTGTTAACATGCAAGCTAAAATGATGGGTGAAGTGTGGACAATGCATACAGAGTCAATTTCAAAACACAAATCCTATTTTTCAATACAGATATCCCAAAATAAATATTACAATTTCATCTTAATTAGTCATTAATTTAACAGGGAGTAGGTAACTGAGTTCACTGACATCAGAAATGAAATTTCTGATGGCTTAAGAAAATGGTAGGACTCGATGCAGACAAAATACGACATAAGGTATGGCGAAAGCTGATCGCTAGAGAATGCAGAATTCCGGCATTATTGACCACCCAAGGTACCAACAGCCTCCTTCAAAAGTCGCTGTGCTTCTTCTCTCCTCCTAACAAAAGAAACAATAGTTAGAACGAACTTGTCACTTCAACATGTCAATGCAAAGGTCAAATATAGCATTACTGTTATTATACATACATGATTCTTAATTTTGTTCAGTTTACCCGCTGAGATGAAAAGAAGTTTATGCTAGTTATGATCGACAACATGATACAACTGAACTTATTCCATTTCAAAGAATAGCACCCAACTTGCTTCAACAATTACCCTAGTACAGTACATAATCTCGGTGCAATCAATTATATCAAGACCTCAGACACATAACTGAATAGTAAGGGTATTTGAGTAATATATCACAGATCTGCTTTCCAATTTCAAAGAAAGTGGAGATGCACATAATGCCAAAGTAATGAACTGTTTCCAACTAGGTATCAGAACTCATGTACCTAACACCTGCCTGATAATGGGGAATTTCCATAGATTGAACCAGCATAACTAAGCTTTAAATGAACTTGTAGACATAAAGCATAATGTATTGGACAAACCACTAAAAAGTTACTTCTTACATAACAATAAACAGCACAGAACTAGTAAATATTGAATAAGATAGTCATCCTCCTAAAGTAATAAAGTGTCATTAACGATGTTTCGAAACATTTTTGTTAGAATTACCACGTGTTTAGGGAGTTGGCATGAGATTGGCATAGTCAATGCTAGTAGGTTAACAGTATAGTTTATCTTAATGTATACATATACAAGTATCTAATTCAGTAGATATTAAGCACGAAATTCTTCTGGTCTATGTAGCTCCAGAGATTTATTAAGTATACCTCTTAATATCCTCCACAGCTTGTTTACGTCGTTGTATCTGTAATTCCAAAATGTGAATCAATGTCGCTCTGGCCTGGTGAAGAAAAAGAACTACATTACAATTGGAGTTTACAAGCTGGAATTTCAAACAAAGGCAATAAACAAATATGCATACAACCCTCATTCTAGTAATATTTACCTGATGGGGACGCAATGAATTGAGAATGTGATGCAAATTTTTAAATATAAGGGATATGTCCTCCACTCTTCTAGCATATTGAGATGGTCTGTCAACGAGAACATCAGCAAGCTCCAAAATGTGCAACTGCAATTCTCTGTTAAGCGACCTCAGTTCTTTCTTGAAATCTACAAACGATCATATTTAGCAGACCAGAGAATGAATATTCTGATGCCTAAAGCATTTGAACACAAAGGGTAGACCACACATGCAACATAGACTGAATTTGCTCATACTTCTCTGTTTCCATACAATCAATAAAAGCTAATGGCAGAAAATGGAAACTTCAGGAATAATGTTACGGGTTCATCATTCATTTGCATATAACTCCAGAAACCAAGCACTATTGTAGTAAATAGTTAGCTGCTTTAATCTCACATTTCCTGACATTTTGTGTTTTACAAAAGTAAAAAATTATCATCCAATCAATTCTCACATTCTACCCAACATTTTTCTTCACTAGTTTAAATGAAATTTGGAGAGGGAGAAATGCTGTCAGTAGATGTCATTCCACCATACATAATATGGCTTTGAGTGGAATTATCATGCAATTGATCGTTCTTCACTACACCTAGATTATAATCTATCAGCCCTTACTTCTAAAAGACTGGTACTTACAAATGACGGACCAACTGAAATTATTATTTCTTACTCACCTTTAATAATACATGAAGATCTAAAATCTAGTTATATGCAGCAACACATTAACAATAAATCAGTGACTAGGTTACAGCCAATTAGAGAAGAAGACCAGACTTGATAGTCAAAAGAAGCAGAAAGTAACAACTTTTGAGGGAAAATTATCGAAATAAAGTAAATTTTACCAAGTATGGAGCAATCAATATATTCAAAAAGTAATATAAATATGCAAAAGTGGGAAAGAAGAAACTTACCAACATTTGGTCCTTTTGGGTACAACTGACGAACCCCCTGCTCTTCCAAGCTTGGAAGTACATCATCAGTCTACATAAGAAGGGGAAAATGAGCGCTATGTTTTAGAGCAAAAATATTGATCAAATACCCAATTTAGAAGTCATACTTTAGAAGCCAAAAAAAATCATAAAGGTCACACATTGTATGATGGGAAAACACACAACTTGATCAACTGAAATAACTTATAACTCCAGAAACTAAAATTTCATTTAATCCTTCTCCTATTTAATTGACCCTGAATAGACAAGGGAAACAGAAACCCTTATCATATCTGACAATCTTAAGAAATGAAGCCACTTTCTCGCACTTCACCCCCTCTTTCCACTAATAGTCTCATACTTAGAGGGTAAATTCTACAGTATTTTTAGACGAATCATGTTTCATAAAAGCTGACAAATAAAAGGGATGGCATTACACTGAAATATAAGTATTGAACTGAAAGCAATGGAGAAAAAATAAAAAATAAACTCACAGTATAATTGCCACCATAGCAAATGTAAGTCCCTTCAACCGGAGGGGGAGGCTCTGGAGCCGCTTTAGGGTCTTGGATGAAGTCCTTGTAGAGC
>JAYMSW010004793.1:0-10653 GCA_036897725.1 Erodium texanum | reverse complement strand
CGTAAAAGCACCATTACTTTTCAAACAAACGGGTTAGTTCACCGACGTTTTATATAGTTTTCCCTAATATTTACAATAGCCTCGTACCACCCTCTTGATAGGAACCATATTGGCAACATAGATAGTATTCGGAAGATGTGAGGTGAGAGAAAATGACATATTTTAGAAGATTTAATTTTTACCTACTTAAAATAGAGATGACAACTATTTGAACCTGTATGGTTCTCACACTTTCATACAACAATTATTGATCGAGAATCGACAATCCACATAAACCGATTATGCTTTGCTTACAGACAATGAAATCATTCCAAATGAGTTCAGACAAAGAGATTGCAACAAAAATAACTGAAACAAGGAAAGGAAGCACCATCAGGTTACTCAGCAGAGGTTTTTTCCTTCTTCTGCTTCAAGTACCTTTGAAAAAGCATAATTAAGATCATCAATTAGGAAACATAAAGTAGAATGCACCTTTCAATTCAAGTATAAAGTAGTTGATTATCAATAAACTAATAATTGATTTTTTCCCATTAATTTCAAGGGTAAAATCATCATTCTGAAACAACCAATACAAAGTGCAACAAAAATATAAGTTCAAGCCACTTTTTTTGCCATTCTCAAATGGGAGGGCTATGATTTGCAAAAAGTGAAAAAGCACATAGTACTTTTTTTTGCAATTATCCCAATTATACACGGAAGAGATTCAAACCAATGGTTTACTGATATGAGAGTAAGTGAACAGAAGCTGAACTAACTACAACTAAGGTCTCATCAAAGGACTGTTCAAGCGGTATTCAATGACTACCTACAATAGATCAGTCATCGGTTCGTCCCTTTTACATTTTACAAGAGAAAGGTTACACAAGTACAAGAAATGTGACTATAGCCCCATATCAAACATTGGTTTGTGACTGCTAGTATCATATGAAACCAAATGCTTAAAAGCAAACAGCCCAGTTATTTTTATTATTTTTATATTTACCTTCACCGGTTCACACATTTCTAACCCTTTTATAATTTAGACAGGACACAAGATTTTCAAGAATGTGGAGAAAAGGAAAATCACAAGTATGAATAAAATCATATGTTTAATTACTTACCCCTGGGCCGTTGCCCACCGGGAGAGTTGATAGAGTTGTACAGTTTCATTTGAAGCATGGCATGCAAGAAGTAGATAATTACGAGGCTGTACCATCCATGCAAATCTCATGAACAATGCTGAATAAACACACATTGCTGCAAGACAAGTATTTATAGACAGTAAAGATCATAATCATTGCATATATCAACAATTAAGGACATAAATTACATTCTGTTTGAATTACCTCCAGTCATGTTACCAGAGATCATTTCTGGGGGCTTCTTCATATCCACCAATCCCTGGTTCAATCAGCCAAAGATAACCAGAATAAATTTGTAACAATTGAATGATATGGTTGCATTATACGTATAAGTGCAAGTGTCCATGAAGTGTGTAAAGCTTAAACTGATAGGAGAAACATGGAGGATAAACATACAGCAACAACAAATCCCCAGTTGGCAATTGGCCCCCAAAAATGAGTTGTTTTTGGACCAACTGGACTGTTCAAGAATGCTCGAAAGGAAGCCATATGTCTTCTGACCAAAACTGAAGTAGCCATAAACAAAATGTTAAGACAATCAAAACATCGATGAAATTTGAAATGTCAAATGAATATGGAAAAACTGTACAACACAAATTATAGGGGGTTAAAGATGACAATTCAATCACATTAGAAGTCATGTTAATACGATTAATTTCCAAATTAAAATGAACCCAAACACTGCCTCATTACTCTCCACATCAAGGAAGTTATCAAGATTGGGAACAACACATAATGTAGCCGATCTTTACTACCTGAATGAAAAATAAATAAACATTGTGCCCCTTCTTCGAACAAACCAAGAAATATCAAGAGTTACTCACATGAATCTACTCCCCGTCCCAAAATGAGTCTCCTATTTGACTTTTTACAGTAATAGCAACAAAAATTGAGAATCAGTAGAGTTTTGGCTTGCCTTCCCAACATATTCTCTCATGCTAACAAACCCACCAAGTGCGTTGCTCACTAATAGGAATAATACTATTGGTGCTTCATGCATAACTAGCTTTTAAGAAGGAAAATGACACTCAGTCTGGGAAATCCAAATTAAGTTAGGACATTCATTTTGGGACAGAGGAAGAGCGTGATTTCTGCCGGTAAGTGTTGATCTTACATTTGCAAGCTTTACAATGGCTCTGTTTATAAAGCAGACACAAAACCAGACTAGTAATAGCTACGATTGGGGCAAATTTGATCTGCTAATAGAGAATTCTCATATGACACCTACTAGAGCAAATCAACCAAAAGATTTCCACAAAATCTTTCTAGCACAGCAGTTTCAGAGAGTTTATATAGCCCCAAAGTAAATTCCAGCAATAACCCTAACGTTGTGACTAAGGAAATGAAGAAAACAATAATTGTTGTTTTCCATAAGAGGCCCTCTATTCTAACATTTTGATTTTTTTCAAATCTACAACAAAAAATCACAACTTTACCATAACAAATAAGCACCTAAAATGCAGCAACAGGGCATTGACCTAAAAAAAACAAAGTTCAGAAAGAACATGTATACACACAATTATATGCATACGATACGATTATGTAAAACCGAACAGAATAATAGCTATGAATCTATGAGCGAGCGCAGAATCTCCGAATTCGTCACGATTCACCTGAACCGTATTGCAACCAGCAAAATACGGCACCCTAATATATACAATTATGTTTCTGTATAGGTGAGAAGGTGTACCTGACTGGAGACTTCGCCGGAGAAGAAGGAGATGATCGGCGAATGGCGATTGGTTGCAGCGAATCCAGAACCTTTGGTGAAAACCTGAATCAAGTGCAGAATTGATGAAAGACCTGGTTGGGGAAGGAGTGCTAGAATGCGGTCAAGTCTATTGAGGTTCGGTGGCCTTCGTCGCTTCTGTACCGCCACGTGTCTATTCATATTGTTCCAGGAGCCGACAACAAATTGCTTACTTGGAGCGTTTCTGTGCTCCGTGCCTTTGTCTCTTCTTCAGAAATAAAAAGGGCACACCATTTTTGTAAGAAGCGAGGATCGATAGAAGCGTAGACATGGCCAGGAAGGTTGCTCCGATTTCATCGACTTCTTGAACCACTCTCCTACTGCTTTCCATGCCGTTGGTAAATCCTTCTCATTCATTCGATTTTTCCTTTTCGTTTCATCGGTTTTTTTTTTGTGGTTTAATTTCTCAATTGCTTTATCGGGTTCCAAACAGTGGGTTTGTGGTTCTGTTTTTGAATTTGGGTAATGGGTTTGTGAAAATGATTGAACTTTAAACGATATGGTGGTGTTTCAGAGGAGGCGAAGAAGAGATTGCGGGGCGTGGGATACGAACAAGTCTCTCTGATAGAGCCGACTGGAAATTGGAAGCTGGAAAGAGATACCATTTCACCAGGAATTACTCTACAATCGTGGCTTTCGCCATTGGCAAAAGGTATGGTTTTGAGTCGTTAGTCACTGCTCACATGTTCTTTCAGCTACAATTTGGTTGATTGATGGAAATGGAAAGTTGGGATTTTAGTGTTTGTGAAATGTTTTAGCTTTCAGGATCATATGATACAAACTTTTAACTTTTACTTGTGTGCTTGTATTGAGAGTACCCTGTGGCTGATTCTCTGGATTTTTGCTCAGATATATGTTGCTGGAAATGAGTTTAATATAGTTGGCGCTCACACTGACAGTCCTTGCCTGAAGCTCAAGCCTGTTTTGCAAGCTAAACCCTTAGTGTTACTGCTGATTCTAAGTTTGTTAGTGCCTGTTGGAAGGATGGCTGATGGGCTTTGGGGAATGAAACTTGATGCTGAGGTAGCTAAAGCCGGGTATTTGGAGGTTGGTGTCCAAACTTATGGATGTGGTTTGTGGCGTACATGGTTTGATTGTGACTTGACAGCTGCTGGATGAGTAATGGTCAAAGAATTGAAGGATGGTTGTGCTTCTTACGCACATCGTCGTCGTTAGACTTGACCTAAAAGTAATTTATATATTCTTTCCCTGAAAAGGGGTGCTAACGGAGGATTTAAGGGGAACACACAGACTCATCTTGTACCAGTCCTGGCTACATTAGTTTAGGTAAATTTCCAAAGCCACACGTATTTTTTGTTGCTGATCGTATCTGTGTATATTACGTTCATAACTTTCTGTTATCACTGAGATGTTCGAGAATATATTTAGGCCATATCGAGTTTTGGGTTAGGCTATCCATTATGCAACGCGGGAATCCTTGCTTGTACCTATCTAGATGAAGTCTTATTCAGATGATAATAATCAGAGGTTGAATATGTCCTTTCATGCCTCTACCTCTACCTCTAGTAAAAAGTATTGAGTGAATTGGCAAGTTGCTTATGTGCTATAATTTGGCACTGGATGACAGTAACATCAATTTTATTATTTTTATGAAATGGTTGGAAGCTATTTAAGCAGTACATGTAGAGATGTAAGATGCCGAGTTTTTTTTTTTCAAGTGTGCATTTTACTATGCAGATTTAGGATTCCTTGCAGCTGCATTAAAAAGAGTGGTATTATTTTTTCTGTAATTAGTGTTCAATTAATGATCTAAGGTATGAATTTGGGTGCTTCAGATGAGTAGGTAGCTGCAGCTCTTCAAAAACTTTCCAACTCTAGACTATTGATACTAATTATAATATATTTTTAAAGAAGTATTTCTTTGAGCTCTATGGAACATAACATAGTCCTGCCTTGTATTACACAGTACTTAACTCCATAATTTGTCAGTGACTCTCTATTGATTTGTGCTGGAAATGGGCAATCTATATTTTAGTAGATTATGGATGCTAGGGGGATCGCCATAGGACGTGAAACCATAACATGTACCAAATGCATGAACTGGTCTCTCTGAAATTAAACAGGAGTATGAAGCTTACATATCCTTATATTTGGTTGAAAGTGCTTATATTCTACAGGCATCTATTGGACATGTTATTTGGTTAAAGAGGAATTATGAAATCCTGTGCACATAGTTTATTTGGAGTAATTAATTGTTACTTCATGATAGTTCATTTGTTTGGCTTAGCATTATCTGATCTGATGATTCTTACAGGCAGAGCTGATTAAATTGGTTGCCGAAATGGTCAAGTTGAAAGTGGGGCTCAGACAGATGGAAAGAAAACTAACTCAAAGCATCATACCCTTCTCCCCGAGGTTAATAATCTGCGATTTCAGGATACTGGTCATGCCTTTGTTTTAATTTCTATTGTTTCGCTCCTTATGTACCTTTTCTTAACATATAAATTTAACATTTTTCTTATTATTTTTTACATACAAATCTGATATTTCTTGAAATACCCTCATGATGATGATTTATTATTCTTGGTTTTAGCTGCTATCCGATCAGCTTGGCTGTCAACCAGATGATATTAGCGATTTTGAATTGCAAACTTGTGATACTCACCCAAGTAATGAAGGAATATGTTTTCAAGTATTGGAAGGCTTGATAATATATGCATGTCAATTTTCTTTTTAAAGGTATGGCCTATAAAAGTGAGCATTTAAGCTGCTTATATTTTGAGTTAACTCCCATGTTGTGTAATGTCCTTGTTTCTTTTATCAAAGTGTGGAGATCTTGTGCTCCCAATGCTTGAAAAGTACTTGTCTTGATCGTTATGGAGATAGATTATGAAGACAAGTAAATGAAAATTCAACTATTACGAATAAAGCTGTTATTTAATTTCTCATGTCCTCGTAGGCCTTGGAACTGATAGTTTGATTCGTAGTACCATATGTGTGCAGGCTTGATTCTCACAGTTTTTCTTTTGTGATGATATTAGTTGGTGCTTTTATTTGTCTGCTAAAGGGGTGTGTTTAGTTAACTTAATAGTTAATTCCATGGTTCAGTCAGTTACTCCTTGTGGCATTTTTGCATCATGGTATTAGGGTTGGCCTTATTTCTACTCTATATATGACATATGGTAAATATACGGGAAATTCAAGTACTCTCATGGTTTGGATCTTCTTCAGTTTTGACAAGTCTTGTTATGTTGATCCATAATGTTTGGTCAGTTTCAATTGTCGATTGACAATAGGGTATGCAGTATGTTTAGCTTTTAACTATTTGCTGATGACCTATTGGGTTTGTTCTTCTAGAAGAACAAGTTTGAATAATTTTGATATAAGATTTCATGTTGCAAGAAATTATAAAGGGTCAAATAGCTGAAGTAATTGAATGGGCTCTCCAACCAAAGCTTAAATCTAGGCTATTTTTAGTGATTTCTTTAATAGTTGATAATAATTTTCTTCGGTACGTAATTATCTGGATTTCAGGCACTGCTAGATGCCACATCTTCAGAAAAGCGGCCTTGAAAGTGAGACTGGTGTTAGAATGGTGGCATTGTTTGATCCCGAGGAGGTTGAATCAAAGTCGGCAGGAGGAGGTTGTGGTCTGCAGCAATCTCCTTAAATAAGAAGGAATTGACTGCACTTTGTTGTTTGATAACTAGACCGCCATACAGTTATGGCTGACAGTTTTCCTCATGTTTGTCCTGAGAAGGTATATCACACACGCGCATTTCACGAGTGGAGTGAACTAAACTATCATGTACCATAATCAGTTCATGGGCACATGAGACAGCATACTGTATGGATCCTTCTGTTCTGATAGAATCTGTTTGAATCTTTGAAGTTATCATTTTTAGATAAACAGAATAGTGGCATGCCTTGTGTTTCAAGTTCAACCATCAATCTAATTGTTGCCAGTGGTTGTTGACACAGGAGCCCCTCAACTCTCGATGTGTGCTGTTGACGACATCAAGCAGTGAAATGTGGAGTTTCATCCCAACTTTTAAGTCGCAATGGTCCTATGATTATCCCAGGGAAAGAGGATTACCTCATGTCACTTCAGTACGAGTCATCAATACAAACGATACTAAAGCAGAATAGGAGTGCATGCTTTGATCACTAGGTGACATTGAAATGTTTTTAGTGGTCCTGTTGGCTTCACATGGAAAGCAAGAACAGTGTGTGCTCTTTTATCTTGCTCCACACCTAAGGAGAGAACAAGTATAATGATGCATATGCAATGCAAAGTCATTTTCAGTCAAGCACGGGTGTTTAAAATGTGCATACTGTTACAAAACGCGTATGGCAACATTTTCAGCAAAACTCCAAGTAGGATTGAGAGAATTACTGTACCTAATTATGAACCCACTTGCCTAGAAAGGAACACGCTTTCAATTTTCCTAACATACCAGTCATAATAAAACCATCATCAAAAGTACTTGAAGCAATGAGACCAATGCGTGCATTTGCACTACCCAACATTATTAAAGCCTGCAAAGTTGATCCACAAGTGCGCAAAAATTGTAGTCTGTCGATGATGAGGAATCCATTCTCAATTATACAAAAAAAAGAGGTTCCAACTGATAATAAAAACGAAAAACGCCACTTTCATCAAGAGATCACCTTCTCGATCTCACTTGTCACCACTTTGGGTGGTTTCGTTGCGTCAAGGTGTGCCACTATGCCCTTCTTGGCATAATAATCAATTACCTGAATCACATTCAAAACAACCTCGTCAAAAATATTGACAATGAAGAAGAATGGCACTCCAGATAATGATAATGTATTAATCATTGTTCAGTAGTTGAAATGAAGCGAGTGGGACATAAACTTTCCAAATACACAAATCCCTGATTACTTATTTCGAAGCAAATTTGCATTCTGTCTAAAACAATTGCTCGCTATGATAAATAAATGATTAGCAGTACCACTTGCCAACCCCTAAAAATGACTAATATTACGAACAAATACAAAGAGGTTCATGTTCATTTTTTTTAATCTAGATATTCAAGACATGGCAAATAAAAAGAACACGGCGTACCGGTTCAGTTTGCTTGTGGAAAGCATCCAGCCTTGCTTTAAGAACAGCTGCAGTATCATCTTTGCGCTGAATCAGAGGCTCTCCAGTCACCTTTCAATAAAATAAATCAGGGAAATCAAGTTCTGTAAGCATTATTGAACTAATTCTTGGATAATTATAGATGCAACACACCTAAATGATTGTTATGGAAGCTGAAATAAGCATCTCCTTTAACATTGACTACTTACATATGCTTTGTGTACTAGATCTAGAGAAGTGTAAATGGTCTTACATCATCAACACCGGGAACCTTGGGAGGTGAAAACTTTGTGTGGTAAGATCTGCCACTGCTGGGGTGGATCCACCGGCCAGTAATTCTCTCCTCCAAGATTGCATCATCAACAGCAAGGCTTACCACCTTATCAACTTTAGCTCCCTTCTTTTCCAGCATCTCATCCAACTGAATATTGAGGAAAGTGAGCACTAAGTTGTATAATTCTGAATAGAGTACACAAATATCGTATCAGGCTGCCTAATACCTTTTCAGCTTGGGCAACAGTTCTTGGAAATCCATCAAGAATGAAACCTTTCTCACATGAAGGCTTTTTCATAGCCTCGTCTATAATGCCAACAACCAAGTCATCAGAAACAAGTTGGCCCTGAAAATTAGAAATATATTAGCATCTATACCGGAAACTGAACAGAAGCACATACATCTACTTTACAGAGATTGAGTACAGAAAAAGCTTACAGACTCCATGGCCTCTTTAGCCTTGATACCAAGAGGAGTTTTGGCAGCAACAGCAGCTCTTAACATATCACCAGTAGCCAAGTGGCACAAGCAGTGCTCCTCCTTGAGGATCGGAGCCTGGGTACCCTTTCCTGATCCTGGTGGACCTGCACATCACACAATCCTTCATCATTACAAACATGACATCACACCTGAGAAACTGTTCCAAATTTATGCTTAGCGTCTTGAAGAACAAACCATAACTACAAGTACATTTTATAAATCTTAAAATAGTAGAACCACACATTTTAGTCAAATTATTTTTCCCATAAATGGTGATTAAACAAATACAGCCTGTACACATGCTAAGTTTAGGAGCCACAAAATGGTCAGTTTAGCAGAAGTTGAGCATACAAATTGTAGCCTGACAAGAATATGATGTAGAGCATTTGTTAACATCAAAACCAATGAATCAAAAGGTAAATATTATTCATGTTATACAGATGCAGCTGATCTATTCTACCACATCACAAGTCAATACAGATGAACTGCAGAGTAAAGAACTTCAACTCTACCAAAGCATTAGCAACAAACAATATAGACCATTATAAATATCATAAATACATCATAAATGATGAGCAAGCCCGTCAAGTGACAATGTTGTACTAAATCATCTTATTTGACAATGTTGTACTAAATCATCTTATTTAAAATATCATTAGAAAATATATCCGTAATCTATTGTCAGAACAGTACAAAAGCAAAGGGCATCCATCAGATCAAACTGACATGCACCTACTTGCACAGTGAACTTGTAGACAAAAATCCACTTCCAACACACCTAAGCAAATTAAATGTAGAATATGAATGCTGGCTATAGGAAAGACGATTTCAACAACAAAATTAGCAGTCTAGCAACTAAAATTCAACAACTAACTTCAACTTCTATGAGAAAATTACAAAAATCATCAGTTACTAGAAAAGCAAATATCATAAAAATGTCTTACACCACCAATCAACTCCCAAAATCAAACCCCTAAACAAAATTATAACTAAACTTAACCTCCGGATCCTAAAGTTCTCTCATTTTTTGCCTTAACCAATTAATTTTTCCTTTTTCTCACTCACAGAAAATTAAAATCTACTACCTAAGGCAGCTTTCATAAACACCACATACACAAAAACATCATACTTCACTTTGTTACTTCAACATTTTTATCCAGAACTAATCAACACGGAAAAGAAAAAACCCACCAGAAAACTCAGAATAACACAAAAAAAGCACCAAAATTTAAGAAGAAAACAAATCAGATGTTCGGATCTGGGGTCAATTTCCTGCTCAAGACACCAAAATAAAAAAAAAAACTTGATAACAAAAAAGAGTAAGACAATGCAAACGTTTAGAAAAGCACATAAGGGCAGTGCAAATAAGGATTTATACCGATGAGGATGAGGCGCTTGTCGGGCTTGGAGGAGCACTTGAGGCGACGGAGAAGCTCCGTCATGAGATCTGTGGAAGGCACATCTTCGAGGTTCGCCGAGGTCGCCATTTCGCTAGGGCTTTTCTCAAACGAGCACGAAGCAGAAGAGAGGAAACTACGAAAACCAGAGAGAGAGAGAGAGAGAGATTGGTAATTGGTAGGTTCTAAACTCGTTTGGTTCGGACCTTTCGATGCTTCAAATTCAAGCAGCCGTCTCAGTCTAACCAACCCCAGTTCATGCAAAATGACTACTGTGCCCTAAGAGTTTGTAATCCAAAAGACCATTCTACCCTCAATATTTCACGTAAATCACCCTTATGTCCCTCCGCACGCGAAACTTCTAGAACGCGTCTAACTTGCAGATTTAATAATTTCTACCAGCACAAGAATATTAATAGATTAAGGGAAGTTATTCAAAAAATATATATATATATAGATTAAGGGAAGTAGTGCATCTCGGTCCAACCGATCAAACCGTAACCGATGTGTGTTGAGTCGTGAATTGTGGTTTAACGACCCAATTTACGAGCATATAGGCTCCC
>JAYMSW010004792.1:0-10653 GCA_036897725.1 Erodium texanum | reverse complement strand
CCGAAATGGCTGGTTTCTGGGCCAAGCTCCCTCTGATCCGGAAGCTCTTGCTATCGCACCCCGAAGTCGAGTTCTTGTGGTGGATGGACAGTGATGCTATGTTCACAGACATGGCATTTGAGGTTCCTTGGGAGAGGTACAAGGATCACAACTTTGTTATGCACGGTTGGAACGAGATGGTGTATGATGAGAAGAATTGGATTGGGCTGAACACTGGAAGCTTTTTGTTGAGGAACACTCAGTGGTCATTGGATTTGCTGGACACTTGGGCGCCAATGGGGCCTAAAGGGAAGGTTAGGGACGAAGCTGGGAAGGTCTTGACCAGGGAACTCAAGGGCAGGCCTGTTTTCGAAGCTGATGATCAATCTGCTATGGTTTACATTTTGGCTACTCAGAGGGAGAAGTGGGGCGATAAGGTGTATTTAGAGAATGCATACTATTTGCATGGTTACTGGGGCATTTTGGTGGATAGGTACGAGGAAATGATTGAGAATCATCATCCAGGTTTTGGTGATCATAGATGGCCACTTGTTACTCACTTTGTGGGTTGTAAGCCCTGTGGCAAGTTTGGGGATTACCCGGTTGAGAGGTGCTTGAAACAGATGGACCGAGCTTTTAACTTTGGGGACAATCAGATTCTTCAAATGTATGGATTTACACACAAGTCTTTAGCTAGTAGAAGAGTGAAGAGAGTTAGGAATGAAACAAGCGATCCCCTTGAGGTCAAAGACGAGCTTGGCTTGCTTCACCCTTCGTTCAAAGCTGTTAGGGTATCTTCTGCTTGATTCAGCAGTTTCTTTTGTTTCTGAAGTATAATGCAGTTTTACTACGTGTATTCCTCCAATCTTTTGTATCTTTCTTGGCTTAGGTTTTTGTGTGTTTAGTTCAATATGTCAACAGTTGCATAATCAATTCTAAAAGTAGTGTTGATTCTCGTTTCATGGTGACTTATTGCTGCTGTTTGTGGATGACTGAACTGAGTTCCACGGGAAGACTTGTGCTTGCAGATTGAAAAGCTTTCATGCCACATTCATCATATGATAAGAATTTTCGGTCTTGGTATCCTAAGATGGAGAAGAATTTATGTTTTCCTTTATTGGTTTTGTCTAAGAGCTTATCTTCAATACAGTGAGGCAATTTTGTAGCTTTTCAGAAATTGGAAGTGACTGAGAGCTACAAAATTGATTCCTCATTTCATATTTTGGAGTCTTGCATTGCCCAGGGTGGGATACTGGGAATTATCTATCATACAGGTATGAAGTCCTTATCACGCATAAGGATCGTGCTTCCTTTTAGAGTTGTCTCCTCAAACGAGTCTTCTCGACTCAATTCTACGAGGAAAAAAAAAACAATGAAAGGTGAGAATACCAAGTGTGAATGATTTAATAATTTCAAATTTTTGTCTAATACTATTATTGGAGAATCAAATCAGTGTAAACTTTTCAAGATGGATAAAAACCAAATTCATTGCAGAGAGGAGCAATATAGAACTTAAGATGGTGATTTGAGCTAGTTAATAATAAATAAGTATTATATTCCAAAGATAAACCTAAATATAGTTCACATCAAAGGGGCAGTGAGAAGTTACACATCAAAATATTGAAATTTACACTGAAGTCAACTCAAGGTGAAAATTTACCGATTGATTCATGGTAATCAACAAAAATCATCAATTTTGCATTTCAGAATGCCACAAGAATGTAATATAGTACTGGGGTAAATATTGCATAAACTGGGAGAAAGACCATGAAGGTACACTACCACACAGGGTAAAAGAAGGTACATGAAAAAAGAGTAGATACTGGTAAAGTGTAGACTCATAGGCCTAATATGGGGAGCTTAATTGACTCTATGTTGAACCATCCTCTGGCTTGGCCTTGGGTGGGACAGGTGAATTCGGAGATCCCTCCACTCCCATCTCTGCTCTCAGCTCATTGATGCTCTGCTCCAGCTCATTGATTCGGCTTCCCATGTCATCAAGTGCATTGCAGTTAAGGAAATAAACATCTTAATAGTTTCAATCAACTATAAAGCTAGATGGAAGAACAAAAAATCCATAACAAAACAAGAGCATTGATAGAACAGCAGAACTGTCAACATTTTGGCAAAATCAACCTATTTGTAGTATTGTAGGTTCACAGTCACACTACTCATCATTTCATATAGGAATAAAAGTAACCAATACTAATGCAAAACTCAGGTATGAAGAATGCACAAGTTTGCATACCGTTCCAAGGAATCTTAATTCAGGACAAAAACTAAGAATGTATCAAGAAATAGGTTTCTTCATTGATATGTCTAATCTCAGAAAGTTATTGAAACTTTCATCATGAAAAAAAGGATATTCTTATTGACAATAGAGTCTGACATTGTCTGGAACCTGGTTTGCTGCAAACAAAAAGCTTGTTAGTATCAGTTATCATCATGTCATAATTGGCATAACATACTCTAAATTCCAACCAACCATCTGCTGGAGTAGATCTTGCACCTGAAAAGAAATGAAAAGAAAAACCATCAAGATTTTGGTAAGAAAGACCCACAAATAACATCAGTTGGAAATCGCAAAATACAATCTCTAAAAACCCTTCCAGACAACTACTTGTTCTTTTACCAACAGAACAACAAATAAATTTAAAATCTACTTCAGGAATGGTGGACCATTACTTATAAGGTGTTGCATCACCAGCTCAAACATGTATGATGCTTGTCCAGACTATTTTTGGCATAACTGATGTTACTGATCATACAGCTAAATATCATATCCCAGAAAGGCTATATAGAATGGCCTTAACTGGAACATATAGTAGAAAATAAGATAGTGATGTCCTTCATATTATGAATATGTCGAGGAGCTTACAAATGCTGTCATGTCAGACGTGCTCTGCTTTGAATCTGAATCTTGTGGGTCCTGCTACCATGTAAATCACAATACATCAATACAAGTCCCAAAGCTAGGGTTAAAATTAACACTCTTTAAAAAAAAAGGAGCAAATAGAGAGGCAAACTTGAAGAAGCATGACCAGTAACATAGTTTTACAATCGTAACTATTCTCAGTCCTGTTATGCAACTGAACACCACTATCCATAACTAAGCATTTCAAGATAAAAACTAATCAACAGACACTCCAAAACTATATATTTGCATAACATGGCTTCTGTTGCACGGCCAAATAAATGCCCCTTCAGAACCAAAACCGACAAACTAAACACAAGCTCTTTAAACTAGAGGAACTGATCCGGGACATGGATATGGACGCGAGTCTTGTAAAAATTACTATGAAACTATGATGATAACTTAATCATCTACAAAAACAATACAAACCCACCAAGAAGCACCTCCAGGTTAATCAATAATCCTACACAAAACTTCGGTTTCATCCCAAATAACAAATCTTCAGCTGATTCCAGAAAATCAATTGAAGTACCAAAATTGCAGGCCATATCATATGAGCCCCGACGGAAACAAACATAGAAACAGAAACAATATAAGTTCTTAATAACTAGTTTTGTTATGCCCATTTGCAAAATTACGAACAAAATTCGACACAGATCTAGGGTTTGTGCAAGTAAAATGTATGGACGAAATGCAATGTATATTCCTGCAACCATGAGGCAAGCGATACACGTTGAAATCAAAACAAAAATAAAGAAGACAAAGCTCTCACCATTGTTCTTCGCTTGCTTATCTCTCGTCTACGCTCGTCCGTCTACAGTTTCTACGATGCCAAAGGAGAGAGGACCAGTAAAAAATGATCGCAAGTAATGAGAGGTGGGAATGGTCGGGCCCGGCTGGGCGAGCTAATGACTATTCGGCCCCTGAGGTCTGACATTGTTACTACTTTGTCCTACAGGCTTGGTTTCTATTAGGCTAGGCCCATTCAAACAGTGAATATTGAGTGGGCCTTAGGTAATAATTCTGTAGGCCTCAATCAATATAATCTCTAGGGACGGTTCAATAGTGAGTTACAAATTAGAATGGTTGAAATCAAACACTTGATTTATGACAATAATCTACTATCATTAATCAATAATATATTATCATTCTATATAAAAGGAGTGACAGGAGACAGAATGACACCTCCCAAATTTCACTTTTTCTCCTTTTCTTTTTGTTCTCTTGTTACATATAAGAAAATCTCTTCGATGTGTCACGAGGTCATATCGTGTTAATGCGATGTTAGGTGGATGCGACGGTGTAAATGTCGTTCCAAGTCTGAGAAGGTTACAGCTATGCACGTCTCGAGTCTCTCCATGTATTAAATGCTTCCGTTTACTGTCATGTTAAGTGTGAGGCGGTTACAAAAACAAATGTGTTGCCCTAATGCACTTCTTGTTTTCAGTGTGCCCCTTTAGTGTCCAATAGTCGTGTGCATTAATTGCTAACATTGGTTTTCGGCACCAAACGTGCACTTGATTTCATCTTTCCCCCTTCCATGTGTGAGATGGTGTATATATACTGAGGCTTCCGGAGCGAAACAAGCGAGAACATTCGAAAATCCTTGGCGCAAATCATGGCTAGATGTTGTCGCCGGACTCGGTATCCACCGGCGTTTCTCCGGAGTAGCCCCCGCTTGAACCTTATTCCCACTCTAGATGCATTTCCTCCGCCCTAACCCGAAAGGGATGGTTCTTCCTCCGAAGTTCGGAGGCTCAACAAGTCCGATCTCCTCTCATACTAGGTCAAATGGTACGTGGTGGCCAAGGTAAGTAGTTGGTGAGATTTTTTTGACTGTGTGCTATGCTTTGTATTTCTTTTTCCCTATGTACCTTTGTTGTTGTTATTCTGACCATGTTCCCATTCCCGACAGCACAAGGTTGTCGAATCGCTGCGGCCGTGGATCTCGGGCAAGATTGTGGATCTCATGGGTGCCGAGGAACCTGATTTGGTGGAAGTTATGGTCTCTTGGATTGCATAACACCGTGAGTTGGGCGAGATGCTCGACTTGCTGGAGCGTATCTTCAACGTCGAGACGAACCCACTGGTTTACACGATGTGGGCGCTGATTGTCTTAGAGTTGGACAAGCTCGAGGATACCCTGGGAACTGTCGAGAATTGATGCATGTTGTTCTATACCTGTTTTGTAGGGCACTAGACCATACCATTAATAACAAACAGTTTCGTAATTCTTTACACATCGCGTTATTTATAATTTTGTATTTATCATCCCTTTTTTCTTTCGATTTCGGCTTTCCTGCCGTGCGGTATTGTATGTGTGTACCAGGCTCTTCATCATACATTCACTGTCTATAGGTTATCTTTGGACAGTAGTAATCTCTCTATCGTGCCATTTTCCCTCTGTTATTGGCGTTCCCCTGCCTGCCAGAATCAAAACACAAAACATGTTCCCGTCAGAATGGCCCAGTCTTATAATAAAGGCCTTACAAAAACGGGCAAGCAATTAGATGAGTGTCCAAAAAAAAAAAATACTTACGTTTTGTTATGTGTTGAACATATCAATATGCAGGTGTCTAATAGATATTGGGTTTGTGTTGTTGGTCAAACAGATACACTTGTTTTAATTTTTATTTTTCCCCGATGTCACACGGTATCTTGGGTTTGGGTGTTGATTTTTGCGACATACACGCACAGTGTTTGTTGAATCGAAGTTATATTTGATTTCTTCCCCTTTTTTATATATAGTAAGTATGGCTACGAGTATAGTCGCCACTTCCCTCCCCAAATGTGGTATTAATTGTCATTCAATGTGGTTTAGTGCGTCTTTAATCATCGTCTGATGGGACGTGTCTAATGAAAATTTTATCTTCATGTTTCATTAAACCTGTACAGCTTCCTCGGGTCGGTATATATACATCGCGGTGCATGGGGCTGGCCAGAAATGGCGGCCTTGTCTCCCAAGAAACTCTGTCTTGATGGTTGTTTCATGGAAGTTATGGATGCATTTCAGGCCTACCCATTCGAACCGGACTTTTACAATAAAGTGAATTTGTTGTATGATGGAGTTATAACTGTTTATGTGCTTTCGTCGTGTTATAATTTGTTGCGGGATTTTTCGTTTCTTCCGGTGCCCCCGTGTACCTTGGTTAGTATGCAATAGGCAACGTGCTGAAGTCATGGATATCGATGCAAGCGGTTTGGTTTGTGGGACTCGAGGAGGCCCGTGTGGTGGATGCTATCATGTCTTGTGTTGTCAACGACATGTCGCCTTCTGAGATGGCAATGTTTTTACAACCAGATCTAGGCATTGAGATTGAACTTTTTGTTGTCTGCATGTGGGTGCGAGTGATTGCTGAGGTGAAGAGGGTTAGACGCGGACTGGATGGGGAGCTAGGAAAGGGATGCAATTGAATGTGCTATTGTTTTTGTTCAGACATGTCGATTTGGTGCCCCGTGGTGACGTCATCGAATGTTTTTCCTTTCGATCATGACTATTTTCCTTTGGGCTTAAACTGGAACTTACATTGGTATTATTCCCTATCTGTTACTGTTGGTCCTCCATATAATATTTCTTCATCTTAGGTACTACCGGAACCTGTTTGGCATGATTTTATGTGAAGTGGAGTAGCACGTGATGGTGTGGTATTGATAGATGGTACAAACAATTAGAACTAAACTCAACCTATGAGAAGCTAGGTATAGATACACGAAAGGACGACAAGCGTCGACCCAGGTTATCTATCTGGATGTGTTTGATCGCTCCCACAATCTTCATCTTACCGGAGTATGATGTTTCGATGTATTTCTTGGTGTCGCGTATAGGGTCACAATATAAATAGTCATTGTGATCCTTGTGCTTCCCATGTTTTTCGAAATGTTCTTTGTGGTGCGTACAAGAACTGTGTAATCTATGGTCGTTCAGTGTTTGCGAGAGTTTCTCATTTACGCATTAGTAGTCCTTAATTCAACCTATCCGAAGTTGCGTTATGTGCATTGTTACACATTAGTTTCTTTCTTTGGGTGTATTACAAGCATAATTGCATGTTTAGGTAATTGTGATGCTTAAGCTTGAAGTTATGTTTTTGTTGGCTTCTTGCCCATTCTTGAGATCTTATGATGGGCGGATGATTCATTAATGATGGTTATTGGTTATGTTGAGCTTATGATGCAATTGGTGATGGTGGATGTGATTTCCCTTGAAGTGATTTATGCTTTGGTGAGATTGCCTTTGATTGTTAGTTGTGGATATCTAGGAGTGATATGTTAATTTTGCTTTGGTGTGATTGTTCATGCATTTAAAATCCATTTTTTTAACCAAAAATCACATTCTTATCTTAGAGTTATATTGATTATTGTGTATTACTCGGCTCTTCAATTGGAATCTATGTACTTCCACTCACATACAAGATGCCATTAGGGTGTACGATATTTGAGGAAGGAACTAGGAGAAGCTAGACATAACTTTAGCATAGTTTACCTTTGCATTGTGTATTACTAAGATGACGATTTGTGTGTATCGTCTTGTGTAAGGGAATTCATGTAGGAAAGTTAAGGGAGTTAGTCCGACATGAAAAGTACTATATGTGTATGCTACAGTGAACGAATTTGGCTTTATCTACTTTGAGCATTGTGTATTACTCGGGAAACACATGTTGTCCTATTGGATTTACTCTTGGTTCAATGATGTGATGCCATGAGAATTGATCTGTGTATGTTCGTAGAAGTATGAATTATACTTAATCATGTGTAGAGTCCAAGACATTTAGTGTTAATTGTGTATGCCAATTCATGCCTAACAAAGAAAGCTAGCTACTCATGGCATAAACAAGAGAAATCATGGATAGAAATACAAAATAAGACATATAGAAGGTAGAGGGAAGATACATAATACCAATTAAGATGCAAATCTTCATCAATCTTCAATAACTTCCAATGAAATCTAAGGATACAAGTTTTCACTCCCTAGATTAGAAGAGTCTCTCTCTTTAGAGTTTAGAGCTTTCTCTCTCTAAAATCTCGTAAAAAAAAAAAAGAGATCTGAGAACTATGTAGAAATGGTGTTGAGATCCCCTTTCTAAAACCCTAACATATCATTATATTACAATGACAAGTTGAGGGTAGAAAGATAAAAGTACATTAAAAATATCTAGCTAGCACAAGAGAAGGACAAAACACCAAAAACACCTCAAATATCAAGGACAATGGAAGGGCTAAAGATTAAAAACATCAAAAGCTCTCCAGCTGGCTGTGGCACCCCCTAAAGCACCGGGGTACCGATCCCGATATTAAGGCACGGCTATGCCGTTTCCCGTGCCCTATAATCTGCCCAAGATGCTTGCATGAAAGTTGTAGAGCTCTCAATTCCTTTTAAACTGATAGTTTATGGATCCAAATAAGAGCTCGTATGAAAAATTTATGTCCTCCAGAAGTTCAGTCTTAGTGTAAGGTCCGTGAAACCGGATTTTTGCTCCAAAAAACTCCAGTTTTGCTCTAAATGCTGACAACACCTTTCTGAGATCATAAAACTTCAAAACTAGTAATAATGAAGGATTTTATTCAATAAAAAACCGATTAAAGGGACAAAAAGCACAAGGTAAGTTTATGATATTTTAGAGGCCCTAGGGTGAATAATTAAATTGAGTATCATACAAAAAAGCTAAATATTCATTATTATGTTTAATAAACAGTCTCATAAAAACATATATTTACACTATTTAATAAACAATCTAATAAAACACCAAGTATCAGACAAAAAAGCTAAATATTCATTATTTCATATCCAAAATTATAAAAATATATTTTTACGTGCATTTTTAGATGTAATGTCATTACTAACGGCCTTACACGAATATGCTATAACATATTTATCCCAATACATAAAATGATTGGATTATTTAATATATATTTTTGTGACATTGACGATCTCAAGTAGCTTTTCAATAATTTAATTTTGAAAAACTTATTTCAACATATGCAACTGTCATTAGCATAGTTAAGAGAATTTGATAAACAAATGAAGTGTTTGGATGATAATTTACGACTTTAGCACACTCGGGAATTTCGAATGTCGACATAATTTATTTGGCAAAGTCATTTTCAACACTTTTAAAAAAAAGATAATCTCTATCAACATTCGACAAACTATTACGAGAAACGTAATATTAAAATTTATGCAAGATTTTATTAATTTATTATCATTGTACAACGATTCAACTTTCTTGCATCAAATAAAAATCTATAAACATTTTCAAATATTTGTATATAATTTTAGAGAGCAAGAAATAATTTTGATTTAAAAAATAAGAATCTAAAAGTAATAGCCCAAAATCAACTAATGAAGCCACCATTCTTTAGATTACTCAAAAATGTAGTAGCACTATTAAAACTGTGAACGCGGACATTATTTTTTCAAACTTTTAACGATAAAGTTTTAATTAAACATAGGCTTATGTGTGAATAACCTGAAATTTTATTTTACATTTTCTTTTCAAGGCTGTAATATAAGGGTCCTATTTAATATTATTTTATTACAAAATACAAATTGGGGCCTTGGGTTGGTGCCCCTCCTGCCCAGGCCCAAATATAGATCTAAAAAAACATATATATGAGAGTGAAAATGTGAGCAAAATATAAACTATCCAGCTCACATTAGTGTGCAATGTCTGGGGCTTAGTTACATTTTTGTGTTGTTTCTTTCCCTTGTTTTACACACCTCAAAGGTGGTCCAATCACAAATCCTCTTATGTGGGGTTAGTTTTTGTACATTTTCTGAGAGAATTTTTTTTTTCTTTCTCTTCCTACCTTGCTTGTTGCATGGCTTATTTTAAGGAAGTTGGGTTGAACATTAAAACCTTGGGTGTGATTTTGAGATTTTAGTCCTCCTATAAAATTTGAAATATAGAATTCCTCTGACAGTGCAGGGATCCTAGGGAAAATCATCGCCTCAAGATCTTCAAACTTATTGTCATAGTCTGAAATTGAGGATAGTTGGTTTAACTACTTAAATTCAACCTAACCAACATATTAACATATATTTGTTCCCAAGAAATGTATCTATGTTCCATATGATATTAAGAAGACCAATTTTAAGCTCTATCGAAGAAGTGTAAGGATGTCAGCTTTACCGTGGTATATATCATTTGAAATGTTGTGCAATTGAAAATAGGTTGTCCTTTTCTTGATCCACTAGTGATCGTCTTTCCAAATGAAATGGGGAAATGTTAGTTGGGGAAGCTTAAACTGCATTTGTTGTTCATATCTCCTTTCCTCGGCGTACTCCATCTACCTTACAAGTTGGCATCCCCGCCTTGGTTTATCTACTTTTGGGTCATCCAGGTTCGGAGGTGAAGAACTTTGACAAACTAAAGTTCGTAGATGATTAAGGCAATAAATATGTTCTTATATAATTAAATCATTGAAAAAATTGCTATAAAAAAAGTTCATTGATAATTAAGGCAATAAATTTTTATTGATTTCAGATTATTTACTATGACGAAAAAAAATTATTGGTGTCCATTCTCAATGAAAAAGCTGGCTCGCCTCGTCTTGATTAAACATAATTATATGAAAGAAATCAAAAAACAACACATTAAATTAACTATATTAAGTTTTCAAAAAAAGAAATTAAATATATTAAAAGAACTAGTCAAAACACGGAATTTGAAAAACTATGCCTCATAACATGTCTTATTTATTTTATATGCTCCAATCTTTAAGAATTTGAAAAATATGCTTCTTATCTATATTAGGACAAAAAT
>JAYMSW010004791.1:0-10654 GCA_036897725.1 Erodium texanum | reverse complement strand
GTAGGTAGTTTCTATGGCAACTTGAACATAATAGATTGATTGATGCACATAGAACTACTTAAGAAAACCCTCACCTCCAAAAATTCATGGCCAGCCAGTGTCATTGCTTGTTGAAATAATTCATCTTCTCTCTCAGAAGATTGATCAGAATCCGCCCAGCCAAGGTTTAATTTTGCCACTCTTGATGATAAGCTTGTATTCTGGACATATCTTGGAGGTGTGTCAATGTCATACTGACTAATTCCATTATCAACAGCATCAATTGCCTGTTGCAGTAGGCAAGTTAACAAGATCAGAACAATACAAATGCAATGACACGCAGCAATTAAACTAGATATATGTACCAAACACCGAAGCACAAACCCAAACACTATTCAGGACCGATCGAACATAATGGGCAATGAATTACAAATTTAAACCAACACTAACCCAAAAGCACAAATAAGTAAGTTCACTCATAACAGTATATGAAAACAGAATCTGCAAGGCGAAGCAGAAATGTCAAAATACATACAGTGGAAACACAATCTGGAAGGTACCTCCATAAAGTTTCTATAAACAGCAAGAAAAAGCCGATAAACATGTGGGTGTTCCTCATCAAGCTGAAGCTCACTTGCAATTACTTTTGCCCCATAATGCTGAAAGCGAAGTTCACCAGCAAATCAGTGGCATTCAATTCAGACTCCATATAAAATGGTGGATTTCAGTGTTTGGTACCTTGTAAACAAGGCCAGCACTGCTGAGTTTGGTGGTGAAGCCATGACCAAACACTTGGTGGAAACCCTTCTGGTGATGGTCATAGCGGTCCCCGGCAGGGTCGTACACGCCCCCGACATCAACAACCGCATCAAGCGTCTCCAACACCTGACAGAGCGGAGCGCCCATTTGAATTCACGGAAATAAACGCGAAGCATAAACAAAAGGGGTCCAATAGGGTTACCAGGGGGTCTCGGGTACGGACGATTTGAGCGTCGGAGAAGAAGGGGGTGCGGCGGAGAATGAAGCAGGCCAGAGCCTCTTCGCAGTGGAAGCTGCCATTGTGAGTGCCGACTCGCTTCTTCGCGGTTGAGAAAGCGCAAAACCTAGAATATCGGTGACGCTTGGGGAGAGTAGATGGAAAGAACACAAGGTGTTTGTGAAAAGTCCTGAGGCTGTGGCTGAACTTTTCTAGGATTAACATCTCTAGTTGCTCTATTCAATTCTTGCTTGATTTCCGAATGAGAATCAAAGCTTTACTATTAAGGCGCCAATAATGGAGACACCGGTTTAACAAATTCAGTTATAAAAATTATTGCAGTCATATTTAATTATAAATGTTTTATATTCAACTATTTTTAATTTTATTCGGTCCCATGATATAGGTTTTTTTTTTCAAATTGTTTGTTGGCATGCAGTGGATATGGAGACGGATTGCTAAATTGTATGACATGTTATTCAAAATCAGATAATCTCGACGTCTCTATTTGATTGAATTATTCATGATCGTAAATCTTTTTGCGTTTGATACTGGATTGCCCTATTTCTTTTATTCCCAAGACGGCAAACAATGTGGCCCATGAACTAGCTCACTTTGCTCTATATTTAGTAGACGATGTAGAGGTTTCCACTTAGAAGCCACCAAACCTTATAGTGTTTATGTACTCTAATTTTGAGCAATAAATCATCTTTTATATCATAAAAAATTAATTCCAAAACAAAGATATTATTTTTCAAATTTTAAATTTAAAAAAAAAGTCCATAATTTAAAAATAATAATAATTCAAATTTTACTGCTTTAATCAAAATTTGCATTCTGCTAATCTAACCGAATAAATAAAATTATGGACTTTTTGCTTTCACTTATTGTTCTTCAATGGCAAAATTATCAGCTTAAAATAAATTGACACAAAGTGCAACTAAATATGAGTTGAAGGACCACAACCTGTAACAATTTAAAAATAAACATACCAACTTGTAAAAATCAATAGTATAGAGTACATTTTTATCATTATCCTCTTAAAATTCAATAAATCAATAGTATAGAGTACATTTTATCATTATCCTCTTAAAATTCAATAAACATCAAAAGAAGTGAGTTCACAACTCATATTATGTCATCATCCTTTTTAGACTTCAATAAACATCTAAAATACTAATGACATGATGGAACCTAAGTGAATTTGACAGCCAATTCCCATTACAACAAAGTTGTTCATTATTTGGTGATAAATTGAATTCACAGTAATAACTTTCTGTCTAAATAACAAGATTATTGCTACAGAAAATCTTCAAATCTCTTTACAAGGTAATGCTTGATTACATGGCTAATCTTTATGTCATTCCCTTTGTCCTGAGAATGGATAAACTATCCTCAGGTGGATGATGGTTGGGAGTTCTCCTCAAGCCTGTAAATTGTGATCTCCTGCTGCTTGAAATACCGGCGATCCTCTTCATCAACTAATACAAGATTCAAATAATACTTCACACTGAACTTGTTGTTGATGTTCTGATGAGTTGGTGATAGCTCATATGGACTCAGAAACAATCTGATTGGAATCGATTCACCTGTAAAATAAAAGCAACCGAAATTCAATCCTAGGCAACTGTTTATCATAGGTGTATTAATTTCCATCAGTGCCCCTTCCCATCTGTGATTAGTGATCCATTTATAAAGCATACCTCTGACTGGAGCACCATCCATAAGTTCAAACTTAGCAAGAGTCTCAGTCTCAACATGGGTGCTGGCTCCCGACCCTGTTGATTCTCGCCGTCTTATCTCAAGATCCATGTTTTTTATCTTGATTCTCACAAGTAGAAAATATATCTTGCCAATAATAACATCTTTCAGATGATACCTGCTCGTATTTAAGTTCATAAAGCAGTGATTAAAGTCACAAAAATTATTGCATTTCCTTCCAGCTCCAACTTATTAGACAAAAGTCACAAAACAACCATAATTCTTGACCAAACTGGCCACTTATATAAAACCTTAGCCATTATCTCAATCACCAAATTTGTTACACGAACTTTACGCCAATACCCAGAATAGTACACACACGGACTTTAAAAATAGCGAAATATATAAATATTGTTTATGGAGTGGTCTAACACTGTCAACCATGACAGATTGTGTACCAGCTTGATATTGTCCCAAAGTCCGTGTACTAAATTCATCAATTTTCTAATTTTATTTTAAATTGTAGAATTCACATATCCTAACCGAGTTCTATTCGCAGTCTGGGAACTACAACCAAACAAAACAGACAACTTACTTGCTTTTATTGTACTCAAACTCAATGTGCAGACAATCTTCAATTCCAACCTCCATCTGCAAGCATAATTAAGCATTAAGGGGAAAACAACTTTTAACAAGTTTAGCAACATAGCCCATTAGACATAAACTTATAGCATCAAAATGGCTAGCCAAAAGAGTTTTCATTTTCAATCTCTTCACAGTGAACATGGAACGAAAGATACAAAAAGCAGTACCTTGATGCTGTTATTGATTGGCGGAGGTGGACTGTAGTTCCGAACCTGATACATAACCATAAACATGAAAGGGAAAAAATGAAGAAGAGATAAAAGTACAAAAAATAACAAACAAAGAGTCCACTGGAACTTCATCACCAAAAAATTGTAGAACTAACAAGTAAAATCACAAAGAGTTGATGATGAAAATAATAACTCCATATCATTATACGACTAGATGTATTTGCACATGGCATGCATTCTTCTGATGATAAGAATCAGATAAACATAATGAATGGGAAGAATACTCGAACATAATTATGGTAGACATATATAAGAAACCAACTCTGCATATTATATTACCACATAAAAGGAGCATCGGGTATTACAAAGGTCAGAACAGATGTCAGATTTTGAACAGGAAATTTAAGTTGTATATGATCTTGAAACAAAAGGTAAGTAGACCTAGGACCAAATATGAAGTACCATAAGTTGCAAAAGACAAACATGATTATGTCATGTAAATTAAGGTATGCTTTCAAGTGGATAAAGAGCATTTTGGGTCATGTTTAAATGCACTGGAAGTAACAGTATATGGAAAAAGGATAAAACTTTGTAAGAAGATAATTTCCAGTACTGGTAATCAGCCAAACGAAAGGCAAACTAACAAAGGACCAGTAACACCAAAGCAGTTGGAAATAATTTAAAACTATCTTGATAATCTAAAGGCTATAATTTTCCCAAAATATATTTCTAATTTCTATTAAGAAAAAGAATTAGTAATTTTACTGAGGTCCAAAATAGCATGCACAATATTTAAAGTGGAGCACTGGGGAAACTCTATGAAACATCAATCTATAAAAAGCACCTCCCCAATTGTATTTTATACCATGACTACAAAGCTTATGATATAAATATCTATGTAAATTTGCATCTACGGCCTATAGCAAACTATAAGCTCCATAGAAGAGAAGAGATTACCACGAAGTCTTGATACTCAATTATGCTACCAGCATAACCACGACTGACTGTAACTTTGAGGACATACCTAGAAAAGGAAGATTCGCATGGTATTATGTAAAAACAATCCTCAACAGTAGTGGGTAATTAAACATAACCAGTGTTAGAAAGATAATCTATCTTGAGGTCTAACATTCAGGTAACACCAGCAAGCATAAGCAACAAAAAAAAGTAGATCGAAAGATAGGTCAAAGCAATCACTCACAAAATAAGTGAACATATAATTTTGGCTGTCCAAACTTCAGTGTTTACTGTCTACTTTAAATTTTTGATATGGGAGTTATGCTTGGATTATCAATAATCTTCTTTAAATATGCTAGTTCTATCCACTTAAACTTCTTGCACAGTTGCACCAATTAGACATGACAACACATAGGAGAAAGTCAAGCATTAACAAAATTATCTTTAATGTTTGCAAAAAAGTTAACCAGGACATCTATATTGGGACAAAGGGAGCACATAGAACATAAAAGCAACTGATACCTACACACAAGCTACATCATAAAGCTAAATTTAATACCACCTTTTAACTATCAATCATTATGAAAAATATCAGGTTCTAATATCCCACGTTTTCAAATATCATCGTGCAGTATCAATGAAAAGCAGACTACTTCATTTAGATTATAAATTTATCATCATTGGATGAAAAAATTATAATGAGATACATGAGTAGACAAACAAAAACTATCCAACTACATAACCTTTAAACTATCAATCTTTACAAAAATAGCAGGTTTCAAAAACCTCAATTTCCGAATCTCGTCGTTTATAACCTTTAGTATTTTTCAGAACACTTCACTTAAATTATCACTTTATCATCTATTGGATTAAAAATATTATAATGAGATGTACGAATAGACAAATGAATTGCATCCAGCCATATTGTTCAAACCATCTTAGTAAAAAATTGAAACTAACAGCAAATTAAAACGATATAGCAAACAATTAGTGGTCAATGGTAAAGATGGCTGAAGATAACTACAGAAATTGTCATATTAAAGTTTTATACTTTTACGGTTTGATAAATAGCTCACCTAAGCCTCACATTGACCCCATTGTATGTCTCGTACGGCATTTCCACAGTAGAAAATTCAAATGGGTAGGTTTTTCTTTCATACAATTCTCCTGGAACATCCAGCTCACGGACTGCAATCCAAAGCATTAAGAATGAGATGAAACAATGAACAAATATATGATTTATCAATGATACCAAATCATAAGAAAGACGAACGAAGTAATTGGAAGTCATAATGAGGCAAACAGGGAGGCTATACTCACCAAGGGAAGTGAAGTCATAAAAGTTGCCTCTGTCAAAGTACATCTCTGTGAAGTGAATGTTAGCAAAGAAGGAAAAAAATTATGATGAGAGAAACGGGAAGCAACAATACAAACTACAGTCTGCAACTGAGAAGGAATAGTACAGTAGCTAAGCAAGACAAAAGAGAGAAGAATGGCAACAAAGTTCAAGTTAATGAATGACTTGACTAGACTCTTTCTTGGCTTCTAATAACAAGATCATTTCAACAAAAAAACTGAAATGGAACAAGAACCCAACAAGTTAATGTCTCCATGGAGATTTCGCAACGAACTAATATCAAGACATCATGTAAAGTGTGAAGCTCATAACTCATTAGTACTTTGCAACATTCTAAGCCTGATGGCATGCATATCTTAGAAACATGGTGGCCCATGTGTAAGCCACAGGTAAAATCTTGTGCGAGCCATAAAATTTCACAAGGTGATGACAAATGGTTTATAAAATGTAAAGCAGATATACAGACTACATATTTAGTGCCTTAATGGTATGAGTACCTAACTCCGTAAGACCCTCACAAAACTAATCTATCAGCCTATTTAAGACCATATAAAAATGTGATGTGAAATAAGACGATGTCCAAATCATGCAGCCATTCCTTCAAAGAATGGCACCCCGGCAGACAAGCCTGGAACTGTGTGATCCTAAAACAGAGGTTTGCTTAGCAAGATGCTATGGAAATGAAGTAATATGAGGAGAGGAGCCTAACTATCACTTTTTCTGATCAACTGATGATAAAGCTTTGAAGACTGGCTACAAAAGGAATAATCGTGAAACCAACCAGCAAACACTACGCATGCATTTGGTTATACTCTTAACATCTGCAGAAAATTGGAAGAAGAAAGCAACAGTAATAATGATGATCAGCCTATCTGGTGGTAAAGCATATAACCATCTCAGGAATTAAGGGTCAAGGGATCAAGAAAACAAATATATGGTTTGGAGAACAAAATGAGGAATACCACATCCTAGAACAAGGCAGTTTCTAATGCTACAAAGTTGTCTTTTCTCACAAAACCTACTTCAATCTTTCAAACATTTTCATTCTGAAAAGGTTCTATCATTATCATTATAATATGTTAAACTCGTTTCCCTTTCATCTAAACAAGTAATGCAACCTATCGACAGTTTCAAACCACAGCATCCACATACCTATCTGACCAAGGAGCTCAACCTTGACACCATTGTGTTCAACCTTCTTCCCTTGAATGGGCTCTATGGAAATCTGAAAGTGAAACAGCAAAATGTTTTAAGATCAATAGGATTGCAAACCCCCAAAAATCACCATTGCATAATATATACTGAACCCTAGGAACAATTCTCTCAACCAAAAATACCTTTCCAGAAATGTTTTCTTGACTTTGGAAAAGTGGGACCAATACCGTTTGACCAGATTCCTTCTTTAATGGGACCTAACAAAACAAAACATGCCACAGATAGTACAATACACTTCACAAAATCACTTGCTACTCAATCAAGTGAAACAAACAGTAAACACAAAAAAAAATCCGAACATACATATGGAATTCACTATACCCTACAGAAATCACGAAGCCAGATACCTGCTTTCGAGTTTTCCCATCATTAAATGTTATTGAAATAGTACAAGATGGCTTGAAAGCTCCAAGCAGGTAATTCTTCAAAAATTAAAAATAAAATGTCAAATCAAGGGAGCAAACTGAGTTCACAACTGAAAAAAAAAAAAGATAAGCTTCAAGAACCTACCATGCTGAATACAATCAAACTCCAATTATAGAGCCTTTACTGAACCTGTAAAATTCATATTCAGATCCAAAGCATTTACCATAAGTTTCTACAGCTACACAAACAAAATTTAGAATATAGTTCACACAGAACACCATAGAAAGCACACAGAAAATAGAAATAGGAGACTTGGCAGCACCAACCTCAAGGAAGATGACGAAGCTGTTGAAATTGGACAGAGAACGTTCGGAGAAGCAAAAAAGATCGGGGCAAAACCCTAGCCTATGAATTGAGAATAAAGTAAAGATGTGATCGGAGGTTCACAGGTAAGAACAATACTCATCGATCTGCAAAAGGGTGTCGGAGGAACGAGAAGAGGAGAGAGGTTGCTGGCAAGTCGTGAACGCAAGCTCAGAACTGTCACGTGAGAGGACAAAACATTCCGAGGAAGACGGCCAACGAGTTCTAGGTAGGAGAAAGCAATAGCCCAATTTCAGGCCCAACTTTTTGTATGTATCTCCAGCCCATGAAACCCATTAAGAGAGGATGCTCATTTATTTTATTTTGAAACAAATTTGTATAAGTTGAGATATTTTTTTCATTTAAGAATAAAACTAATATTGTTAGAAAAAATTTGTCGAAGTAACACGTGCATGTCATGTGACAAAAAATTGTCATTTTGAAGAACATGACTAGATTCATAAAAAAAGGTTTACCGTACCAACTTGGAATAGTGTTCAAAAGATGGTATCAACTTATAAAAAGTATGAACCACGCTGTTAGCTTTTATAATTATCCATAAACATATTATTCACGTAAATACTAATTTGGATTTTTATCGAATACAATAACACTTTTATACATTAATAATGTTAAGATCGCGATATTTTATTAATTTATAGAGATATTAATTAATCGAGTTGTACTATTACAAGGTTATAAAATATTGAGTTGTTCTTCTTGTCACCCAACATGACTTAAAAAATTCAACCTTACGATGCAAGAATAATAAGAGCTTTCAAGATACACTATCGACTATCGCAGGAGGTTTTACCCTAGGGTTTTACGTTGGGATAATCTGATCCAGTTAAGATTAATGTTTTGGATGTTATCAATCTTGAAGTCTCGGCTTGGACAGTTAATGTTCAACAAGAAACCATAGCAAATTGCTTTCAACAGCTTAAAATTCGTTCAGGGGATGAAATCTTGAGAAACTTAGATGAACTCACTCGTGAGAGTGATATTCATGAATTTGAGGTCATGATTAAAGAGTTTGGCTATCACAATAGAATGGATGTCAATAGCCTATTGGATTGCCAATGTGAAAAAGATACAAGTTCAGAGGTGCAGACCTTAGAAGAAATTGTGGCTACTATCCACAAAAATAATGTTAATGATGAAGGCGGAGGCGAAGGCGAAGATGATATAGTATCTTTATAACCAGTTATAAAAATGAAGCACTTATCGCATCTAGAAATCTTCACAATTTTTTGGTGTAGTTTGAAAACACAATACTAGAAATTTTGGATACAATGGAAAAAGTTAGAGATCAACTTCAACTTGACTTAGATTTTAAGAAAAAACAAACAACAACAGAAACATATTTCTCTAAATTATCTTAGTTATATTTATGTAAGTTTATATAATTATTAATTTATGATATTCATGGGATCTATATTTATATAAGGGTTTTTTGAATTTTTTTTTTTGAAATTTTTTTTCGGAAATTTATTATTTTATTGAATTTTGTTAATTTTACCACTGGCCCAAGTCGAAGTCGGATAAAATTATTATTTTATAGTGTTTATTAATTTATAGATGTTTTACTGTATAGTACTTAACGTTTGGAGCAATAAGCAATCTATCTATAGATATATAAAAGGAGGATCCCAACATGTATAGGTGGACACCTTAAAATCAAAGGATTCTGTCCACTTGGCACTTTGAGATTTTCTCATTGGTTTTTAAAATGAAAGCTTGTTAAGAGCAGTTTTTTTTATTATGAAAAGTTAGGAAACGGTTGCAGTTATTCTATGGAACATCCATACATTCGTAACTGGTAGTATACATTTGTTGTTCTAATCCAAAAGGCACGAGATTTCACTATAAAATGAGTTATCTTGATGTTTTTGTTGGCATCAGCGTGTAGATCTTCAATCCAAGTTCCAATCTGTAATAGTGTTTACGTACCATCCAATCTCCAAGACCTCAGCGTCTTCACAAAATGTTTTGATGGCTTCATCATCGGTTGACGTGGGGTGAATTTTTACTTTGAGCTCTTAGTTTTTGAGTCCATCCTTCTTGTTCACAAATATGATGAAATCTAAAAGCATATGCCTTATAGGGACAGGAAAATTTTGCTGGCAAATACAATTTACTTTAAAAAGTAACACAGACATTGTATTTGTGAAACTTCATTTTATAGCACATTTTAAATATGTGGTTAACCAACCTATCAAAAACAACACAGACTGCTCAACCTTTCGGTAATGGTTTGTATCCTCCGTGATTATTGTACTTATAATCACATATTGTTGCAAATGGTAAAATTATGCATACATGTCATTTTGGTGTCTTTTTATTGGTCCTCAAAATGAAAGTTGGTTATTTCCTGTCTTTTTGGGGTTTGTTTCTCATAGAATCATCACACTGGTATCTCTCATTTCAGGGTTTGTGAGAATTTTAGAAGAAACCCATGATGGAAAATAGTGAAAATTGTTAGATTTCCTATAAGTTTAGGGAATTTCCTATTCTTAATTGATTTACTATTTAGTTAATTTCCTAGTTTGTGTAGGATGTTACCCTATATAAAGGGATAAATCTTGTAGGTTTAATCAATCAATACAATATATTTTTCACCTCAATATAGTATCAGAGCCTTAGGGCTTTTTCTTTTTTTTTTCTCGCTAGAACAGTAACTCCGGCGACCTAAGCAGTCGGCCAACTCGGCCATCTACTTCTCGGGGTGTCCTCACTCACCCTAACTCAACCTTGCGCAGCCACGGTACAACGCACGCACCTCCAGAGCCCACCGCACGCGCTCCCACACGCCTCCACAATGGCACAAACACTCGCTTCTGGTTTTCCCGATCTACTCTGTTTCTGGAATCTTTTGTTCTCACCGCCAGTACTATCGTCACCGGAGGCCTCCGCTCTACCCGCACC
>JAYMSW010004790.1:0-10655 GCA_036897725.1 Erodium texanum | reverse complement strand
TTTTTTAAGTAAAAATTGTTTAACAAACAGAATCTATTTTATTACAAAAATTGTTTAAACATTAAAAGAATCTAAAGTATACCTAAATAAAATATATTCGAATTAATAAAAAAAAATTAAAAAATATTATTATTTAGTAAAAGTTTTTGATATGAAGCATATTATTCGATGAATGTAAATAGTAAAGAGAAAATTGATTTAACAAATAGAATATTAATGAGGGTATTTTTGTCCTAATATAAATAAGAAGTATATTTTTCAAAATTTTAAATATTAGACCATATAAAATAAATAAGACATGTTATAAGACTTAGTTTTTCAAATTCCCTAAGAAATTGTCCCATTAGAAAGAAAGCTAAGGAAGAACCCTAAGGTCATTATAATTTAGACCACAAGTGTTATTAGAAATAGAGAATAAAGTATTTAAAGATCAAATTTATTTTCTCTAGCGGCAGCTTTTAGAATATTTGGTTAGAACGACGGTTCTAAATTCTTCAGAAGAACCAAAAGTTAAAAATTCGAATCAGAATTTTACCATCAATAGAGTAGCTCTCATACAAAAAAAGAAGAAGAAGGTGACCTCATACAAAGCTCCAATATAATTAATTTAGGTTTTAATTTCCGTCAGTTACATTTATCAGAACGAGAAAAGTGAACATAATGTTATTCTTTATTTTCGTGAATTTATTTAGTGCCTAGAGGGCATATATAGAAGTATATAATATTATAAAGTTGAAATATACCAAAAATCTTAGCAGAGCAAAAGTCAGAATATTACTGATCTCAAAAACCAAACCCGTCAAGAACAGGTCGGGTTTCATTAGTATAAAACATGCATTTCGTTAACAGAGAACTAATGAAAATCAATCTAAATTAGAGCCATATTTTTCTTTGTAATAAATGTTCATTAATTAAGACTATCTGTAGCTTAGATTAGCACTCAAATAGTTCCACCCCACCATTGAAACTTGATGCCACTTTTGTTCTACTACAATAACTTCATCTTAAATATGACAAAATATAAAGTCTCTCTTTTAAAACCTTCTCCCCACACATGTATCTTGTCATGGTGTGTTATTAAAAGCCTACAGAGGAATAGTATAAACTTTATATAAAGTAGAATCACGAATTTTGCTGAAATTCAGTTAAATGTTAAAGAATAAGTTTCATCAATTTCGTAATAGCTCCACAATATTTGTATAATTAGTTTTGTCTTCTTTTCGTTTCAAACCCAATCACCCTCTGATTAAGAGATGAGAAGTGTAAAATATTGTTGCACACCCTAGGAAACTTGATTTTAGGCTATACAAGAAACAATGTGTCACTTAAAATAAACATGTAATTCACGGTATATGTATATATATATATAATAACATTTTGGATAAATTATCAAGGGATAACTATATTTATACGAGCTCATCGTAGATAATCCTTTATAATAAAGTTACCCCTCTACTACTTTACTCTTATAAACCTACAAAAAATAACGTATTTTGTTAAAAAAACTCGAATCAACGTATAAAACGTCTCAAATGCCTCTCATTACAATCCATCAATTTTTCTTGGACCTGCTACCTAAATCCTAACCCTAAACCCTAACCTATCGATAACCACCACCCTTTTAGGGTTTGAGGGTTATGGTTTAGAGGGATAGTTTGGGTATTTTTATAAAAGTCTCAAATTTCCATTCAAAATGACATAAAAGAGGATTTTTTGTGGGTTTATGAAAAATGAAAGAGTGATTTTGTCACAAAAAGTCCTAGACTGTTCATATAAGTAAAAGGTGTAAATAGATATGTAACTCTAATTATCCTAATTACCTAACAAATAGTGCTCTGAACAATATGGATATAAAAAAACTCATTTAGTTAAGATTCGACTAAAATTCAATGGTATATACAACTTTCAACTTCTGATATGAATGTTGAAGTCCGTCTATGTCTATCATAGTATATGGTAATTACAACATGGCAAGTTGTTTTGGTGGAGAAAGAGAAAACCATTTCCTATTTTCCACTTTCTGAGGACCAACCAATGAAGTTTGAGCACGTGGAACAAAGCACACGCATATACTAGACAGTGTTGAAAGTCAACTGGTCAAATATCGCTAAGTTAATTATATAATTAATCCTACTATCACGCTTAATTTTAATTGTGTGCCGATTAATAAGTGAAGTAACAGTAATATATAAAAAAAGAAGAAGGAAGATGCTACCAATTGCGGCTGTGGCCTCCACCTCACATGCCTATATCCTATTCTCAATTTTCAACCCATCTCTGTGCTTCTATAAAACCTCCTCGCCCCACCTCCATAGCTACTAATCCAAACAATTCTCCCTCCCGAGAAGAAAAAAAAACCCAGTTCCCGAGCCCTAGCTATATAGTTTGATTCATTTTGGGACACAAGAAAAGGATATGGATCATGCCAACCGAATCGGCAAGAGAGAAAATAGCGGTGAAGAAATGGACGACATGGACCTCCGGAGAGGTCCGTGGACCGTCGACGAAGACCTAACTCTCATCAATTACATTGCTAATCACGGCGAAGGTCGCTGGAATTCCCTCGCTCGCTTCGCCGGTAATGATTTTCTGTCTCTTTCATGTGTTATCATTGTTCTTTCTCCATAACCAAACTTGTTGTACTAAAAAAAACACATAAAAAGAAGGAAAAAAAAAAGGTGATGCACTAAAGAACTAACTCATCATGTGTCTTATTTATTTGTTCACCATCTCTCATTAGCTTGACAGCTTTACCAAAACTTTACAATTTCATGCACTAATATTGTACAAATTTCAGGGCTGAAGCGAACAGGGAAGAGCTGTAGATTGCGGTGGCTGAACTACCTGAGGCCAGACGTGCGGCGCGGGAACATCAGCCTGGAAGAGCAGCTCCTGATTCTGGAGCTCCATTCCCGATGGGGCAACAGGTGGTCCAAAATCGCCCAGCACTTGCCGGGAAGAACCGACAACGAGATCAAAAACTACTGGCGAACAAGGGTCCAGAAGCACGCCAAGCAGCTCAAATGTGACGTCAACAGCAAGCAGTTCAAGGACACCATGCGCTACCTCTGGATGCCTCGCCTCGTCGAGCGCATCCAAGCCGCCTCCTCCACCACCACCACCACCACACAACAAAACTTGACCAACACCAACATCATGGTCATGCATCCTCCCACCACCTACACGCCGGAGAATTCGAGCACGGCCGCGTCTTCAGATTCGTTCGGGGCCCAAGTCTCGCCCGTATCTGACCTCACGGATTACTATGTCCCGGCTAGTAACAACCCTAACCCGGATAACTATTTCCAAACGGCTACCGGCGGCAACTTCAACCCGGAAACGCTGATCAGCCCCTCGTCAGGATATTACGGTCACGGGTTCGAAATTCCGGCCATGGATCAGAGCGGCCTCGGCCATTGGATGGACGCATCGGACGATGTTTGGAACGTCGATGAAGATTTCTTGTTCTTGCCGCAACAGTTCAATTACAGCAACAATCTCTGAAACAAAGCATAGTAATTAAGAAAATAAGAATAAAAAAGTGTGGAAAATGATATTTGTTCAGTTCCATAATTAGACACGGAATCATGAAATACTATCATTTTTTAGGATACTTCAAATACATATCATAGAATTTAGGCGAGGGGTTAATTTGTAATTTCGTCATTTTATTTTTCTTTTCTTTTTTAACTATGATTCTTTGAAACTTTGACTTGTAGCTAGCTTGCATTATAGAAGCATGTTTCATTTTCTTGTTTGTAAGCCAATTGTTTAATGCTAGTGTTACGCATAATTGCTTCCACCACTATCTCTTCACTCAATTGCTTGTTATTTTCCTATAAAAATTGAAGCAATACAAAAGGAGAATAATAGTATATATCAAACAATCTAAATCTAAATCTATATGAGCTCTAGTTGTTTGTTGTTGTTATTATTATGCTGTATAAAAAATATATATATTAAAATCTGATGTTAGATTTATTATTAAAAATCATTGATTTTTGTTGCATTTGAAACACGATTTTTTTTCTTCTTTTGATTCTCGACTGAAAAATAATTCTTGTTTTTAATATTCAAAAGTGATTAGCAACAATATAATAGGGAAAACCCAAGTCATTTAACTTTGAAAAAGCTTTGTCCATAGGGCATGTATATGTAGATTATTAACTTAAAAGTACACCCTTCTAGATCATTAGGATAACTAAAGCAAGATAATAATAATGATTACGTAACCATTTTTTATTCATCGATTTATGGATTAAATGAATCGTTTTATTAATAATCTTATTAAGAATTAATTCGTGAAGATATTTTTAGAATCTCTAGTAAAGAGACAAATCAATAATTATAAATTTGTAAAACAAAACTTTTTTTTATATGAAATCTCGATTAGGGAGACAAACGTACAATTAAATTTGTAAAACAAAACTGAGATATGCGTTTTTTTAATGAAATTTGCACGTGCGAAGGGAGTAGTGACACGTGCGAGTGGGCCCCGTGGAGGTGGGAGTGGCGGCGGGAATCCTTGTAGGCCGCGTGACTTAAAGAGGAACCAGGAGAGTGGTCCCGAGGAGTTGAGGAGGTGCCACGTGTTGCACCATAAAGTGAGGGACTAAATAGAAAAGATAGATTTGAAGTGGTCGTGTTTGCAATACGATTACAGTTAGGGCCCTCCTCTGCAGAGAGGCTTCCTAGACGGAAGCACTCAGAGCCGCAACCATTGAAATAGCTTCTTTTTTTTTTTATCACAGTTCCACGTATGCATATATATCAGTTATTATGGCTTGCTAGGGGACAACAATGAAATTCAATAATGTATGCTTAATTAATGTATAATTTCGTAGTTTTTTAATTGCGTTCATTGGTGGTCGTAAAGGACTTCTACATTACATGTCATGAACTGTTTTTTATTATTTTTTTAAACAGTTTTTATGATCATTTTATTTGTTAGGGTAAATTAATTAATGATCATTTTTAGTTTAAATTTGAACATCATTATACTTGAAATTAATTGATCATGTCTTGTCATCAAACATGTTTCCAAGGACATCGAGACAATGTATCACAATGGTGTTAGTCGGGCAACATAGGGTTTTTCTTACATGGACCGAGTATTATAGTAATTTAATTTGAGTGATGTAAAAAATACAAGCATAAATTTTTGTATCTTCTAAACGACGATTTGACTAGTAAATGTTTGGCTCTTGACTTGTCTTTGGAAATCACGAATTATTTCATTGGAGTGGATTGAGTTGGTAAAAACAAATGTTATCTTATGTAAGATCAAATATTAAAATTCTAGTGAATCATCTATTCAAAAACATTGTGGGAGAGGTGGGTAGGAGTTTTTTTTTTTGAAGAAAAGTGAAATCATATTATTAAGTTTGCATATCAGTAAAGATTATAGACTCTAGACCTTTTGGGATCAAATACCCAGATCAAGTTCTGTTTGGACGAGAGAAAGACTCCAGAGTTAACTAGAGAGCTGCCATATTTGCAGTACGCCCAACAAGAACAATAGTAACATGCTCATTAAGAGCTAGAAAAGACCGACAATCATGAGCGATAATATCTAAGAGGTTTGGTATTGCTCGCCCTGAATTGACGGTTAGTGTAACAGTCTGACAATCAGACTCAACTGTAATATATGACCAGAGGTGGGTGAGAGTTGAGATAAACTATATTCTATGTTTTTATCTTCAATTTCGTTGTCAACATATACCATTGTAATACATGGCATTGGATATATCATCTAATAAGAGAAACATTTAAAAAACTGAAGCAAAAAAAATGACATTGAATTCAGCAAATATTAGTAGACTTTGCTTAGCCCATTGTGTGCCGTTTTCCCTACGTATAAGATGTAACAAAATCTTGTGTGTTGGCTGATATGATCTCTTGATATTGACATATCATGTTATTACCAATCTAGTTGAGAACACTAGATGTTAACATCAAAATAGGTAAAGTAAAAAAAGATATAATTAGAGCAAAAACTAAAATGTGTACATGTCAATGTTTTGTTGCAGTGCATATCTATGTTGATGTTAATGTGTATGTAGAGAATTCATCATATACATGCACCTCAATTATACGGAATTGAGTGCCCAGCTCGACTCCGCACAAACAATATTATTCCATCATCATCCCATAAAGCAAAAGGTTCATTGGAAGAAGGAGAAGACCAAGACCTCTCTAGCTAGCTAGTCTCCTTCTCTTTGTGCCACGTTTATCATATCCATATCTTAACTTTCTACATTGAAATTTCTTTTCCTATTCTCTTCTATTGCATGCTCATAGAAACTAATAAGATTGTTAGAATCGATCTTGCGGAAGAAGTAACAACGACTTTTGCACTTCTCTTTATCTCCATGATGCTGAAATATAGTTACCCATAAGGTAAAAATGAGTTATGTACAAAAGATAAAGATCACTGCCAATTAACACGTTTGCAATTTTAATTACCAAGTCTTATTTAGTGTAGGATATTACTTGGCGATGGTATAAATCTTCGCCCCAAATCTTGATCCGGGATTATTTTATAGGTCAAGAACGGTCGGCTAAGTGTCATTGTTTAAGTTCTTGGCCGGCGTTTCTATTAGTTTTATTGGCCAGACACCTCACTTTGCCGATAGTAACAGAACGTTGTTAAGTAGGCCCACTTAACCGGCGAATTGGGATCACAATGGCTTTTCGGTTAGCAAGACCTATGATCTGTCATGTGGTATTGATGCTATATCTAAGCCTTCTTGGGTCCAAGTGTTAAGATCAGTCACCCGATGGACTTGTTCTAATTTTACCCTCGCCCCAAAACATATTTGAATGATAAATCTTTAGGTCCTTTAGGGTAAGGCCACAGCGGCACCTGTGCTAGCCCTGCCACGTCAGACCTGATGGGGTCACGTCGTGTCATGGCATCGATACCGAAAGAAAACAAATCCACTAGTGTAATGGTGCTGGTGTGGAGGTGTTGAAGTGAGGGTAGAGAGAGAGAGAGAGGAGAAAGGAGAGGAGATAGTGCATAGAGGTGAGAGGCTCTAATTGATCGAGACTCTTAGCTTCGTCGCCTAGCATCGCCTCCACGCAGGAAACGGTATGGACTAACATCGGTACCGATCAATACTAGCGACTCGTCAACACTGATACTAACGAGTTAACACGGATCGATATCCTCAATGGGCTTGCCCTTATAGAATAACAGAACATTTAGGACCTACCGCAGGGGAGAAAGTAAAATCAAAGACTAGACCCATGAATAGCCAACAAATCCCTATAAGAAAGAACAAAATCATGTTCTTCTACATTAGTCGTTTGGTTGGGAGAATGGAGGGGTACCAGCTTGAGTACAACAGCGACTGGGAATGTCGGTCAGCGCATGGGACCATTTTGACCAACACGTGGAAACTTATAGCTCGAGCTATATATATATAGGTCGCATGGAATCTGATGCCAGGGACTATTTTGTAATTTCAAAGTAAACTTTGGATAAAAATGGCCATCCTATTGAGTTCCACCATCTGATTGAATTGAAGCTCTAAAAAAGAAGTTGGGGTGATTGATTGTCTTTGTCATGGAGATGGAGATGAGGTTGGTAAGGTTTGGTTTGTGGAAGAAAAAGAGTTGGAACCAAAAAGGTATTGTATTGTGACTTTGGCTCTATGTGGTCATTGGCCGAAACCAAAGCCACCCTTTAGACTTAAGTTTACAACCCCATAGCCACCATACATACTCAAGACCTATATATCCAAGGACCTATATTATATGTATGTTGCTTCATGCACCGTCTAGTTTGGATGCGCCTCCATCCTAGTATGAATGGTGTATTTTAAGGACAATTATATATATATATATATAAAGGTCAAGTATATTAAAATATAAAATCATCTTAGGTCCTTTAGTTATAAGTTTGAGTTTTTAGTTAAGTTAGTTCTCTAATAATATGATTATTAGTCTTGGTAAGTTGATAATCTATATTAAAAAAAGTGTTAGAAGTTGATATTATGTGATCTGATTGTTAATAATATTGTTAAAAATTTAAGGAGATTTTTTTGTCCTAGTCTATAATAGAATTTAATACTTTTGAAATTAGAAATAATAATTTATTTTGCATTTATTTTACTCTAATAAAAAATAAATATTATGTAATTTGCTATTATGTGTCGTCGTTTCATTCGCGAAAGACTTGTCATCCGCAACCGGAAACCCACCTCCGATATTGGAGGTCCTCTGATTGTTAGCATCCACAACCTGAAGCCCGTAGTAAGAGTTTGCCGATCTCCAATAAATAATCAACAACCTTATATCGAAGGTTCGACAGCAAAAACACCTTATCGTATTGACAATTTAAAGTGTGTCAAACGAGTCTCCAAATTAACTATACATATTGATATGTAGTGGTTTCTATTGTACGTTCAAAAAAGTTCATATGATATTCAAGTTCATGTTTTTCTTGACCGTGCCATTTTACACACCATCTTACTTGGTGCCAGGCTTATGCTATGAGCCACTTGAGGGCCTCGCTTTCCTGGTGTCTCCATATATTTCTTCCACGTGTCCTCTTCCCGAAGTCGAAGGTGTTCTTGACTTTGATCATTCCCTCCCTATTAGGTTGAAATCACTATAATTAGGGCATCTGTTGAAGTGACATTAATGTCTTGTGGAGATTGGAGATTCGAGATCAATCAATTCTCTACGAAGCACAGCATGATGCACCTTCCCATATTAGCACTTAAATCTCAATCTACTAGTAACAATTTAAATATGACCAAAAGTATACTTAATTTGCTCTTAGGTACTTAATACTAAATTTTTGGGGATAGAGATTGATTAAATGATCAAAAGAGCCGGCACTATGATGCATAACCAATTTATAAAAATTGATACATATAAACATATATGAATTGTTAAATTTCAACTTATAAAGTATCTATAAAAACGATGAATGGATCTGTATCTTTTTTATTCATAAGACACTAACATAAGTAAATATGATATTAATATAACACTAATGTTTAGACGAGCATACAATAATAGTGAGGAACAAAAAGGCTAGAGATGATCAATCAAATGATTTCTAACTCACTAATCACTACTACCATCTAGTAAGGTGTGGTAGGATTTAACATCAAACATATAACTTTAGTTATTAGTAGAAGATGAAAGTTATATATTATTAGGTGATCATTAAACTTATATTATTTCACCCATTTAAGATTGTAGTTTGAACCAGAGAAGATTTAGTTTTTTTGTTTGTTTGTTTGAAAGTTGGGAAGATTTAGATGATACAAAAAATTACATTGTTGTAACACTCATGTCATGTGCAAATAAAAGCATCAAGTTTGAAGTATATAATATTACTATATTACTTAAAATGATCAATAATTTAAAAATATGTATATAATATAAGTGATAAAAATTTTAGAAAAAGAATTAAAGATTTATTAGTGGATATATATTATTCGAATAAGATTAATTAAGAATGAAATATGGACCGTTAAATACCATTTGTATGGTACATACTTATCTAAAACGACTAATGGTCAGACTAGAAAAAAAATACATAATACTTTCAGTAATATGTGTAAATTTATAGAAGAAAAATATACCATGCATTCCCAAAGTTGAGGATCAAAGAACAATTGGGAACCACAAAAATTAGACTAGCAATGGATAATAAATCACCCAGATCACATGGAGACCCACATGGGTCACAATAGTCAATCCCAACTGGCAATTCTATTACAAGCAAAAGTGGTCATGACATGGCTTCCTCATAATCACTTTCCTTCTAAATAGTTCCATTTAAGGTGAATTGATATGTACACACCCACAACATTTCATTTTCGTCTGTTGCGTGAAGGCTTTTGATGAGAGTGAGATCACTATTGGTGCAACTTTGATGAGCCACAAGTTGTCCACAGACAAGTGCTTGTTTGTGTCAATGATTTAGCCCTCTTATGTGTAGAGGATATTTCCAACCCGCAACAAATAAGGCAAGTGCTCATGTTGCGTTTCCACTATCAGGAGTACGAAACTCCATCATCATCTTGCTATCTCTTGTCCATCTTCGGAAGTTTTTATTATACCCCTTTTGTTTGTCTTGGTTTTAAGCTTTGGCCGACCTACTTACGGGAAAGCCTATTATTAATTGTACTTGTCATCGTGATTGATAGTAATGTAAAGGCATTCAGGTATCACTAACATGTATCTTAATTGTCTTATTATATGTACGACCAGAAATGTTCGTAATATTGTTGTAATATTTAGGAGTAAGTATAAATATACGTCCTCTTGTATATTGTATTTGCAACAACTCCTCGTTTTTGACCTTTTTGTCAATATCACACTCTAAACGGTATTTTTGTTGCAAAATCCACATTTTCTATTAATTTGGATAGAAAATGGTTGATTTTTCTTCTTCTTCAAAACAGCCCAAAATACCTCTTTCAACCTTGAAACCAAACACTAAACCCAAACCCTAAAACTAAATCCTAAAGGAGGTAGAGGTGAATGTTGGAGGTGACAGTGGGTGGCTAGTGGTGGAGAGTTAAGGTTTAGGGTTAGGGTCAGGGTCAAGGTGAAATCCTGATAGATTGTGAGGGGCATTTTAGACATTTTATATACAATTGTTATCTGAGTTGGTGTTTTTTTAACGG
>JAYMSW010004789.1:0-10656 GCA_036897725.1 Erodium texanum | reverse complement strand
AGCCAGGGCACGACCAGGCGAAACACCTGTGCGAGAAGCCGTTCGGCCCGAGCCAGGGCACGGCCAGGCAAAACGCTCGTGCAGACGACCATTTGGCCCGCACCAGGGCACGGTTCAAGAGAAAGACCGTGCCAGCACGACGACCAGAATGGGCGTTCCAAGTGGCCGTTTGCCCTATCCTAGAGAATACCCGGTGAAACACCAGTGTTCTGAGAAGTGGAAAAGCCAGCCAGAACGGCTGTTCCATTGGCCATTCTAATCGTAGTTGATTTTACTCTTCTGCCCTCAAGACTTTGAATTGTATAAATACTAAAATTATGGTTTTTGAAAGGGGATCTAGACATTTGGAATAGTTTTTGAAGAAGAAGAAGAAGACTTGTAGAGTTTATGCTCAACTGGGTGAAGTGTATCAACTCTTCTCTTATTTCAATGCAAATCTTATTTTATATCTTTTTGTTTGCTTCTCCTTTCGCTATGTCTAGCTAATTCTAACATCTAAGACATGGTTGTGTAAGGATTGAGGTTGATTGTATTGTGTGTTTGATGAATCTTGCAATTGTGGGTTTAGTAGGTGTCTTTAGCTAGTTAGCTCTTAATGTCCCATTCCATTGATTGCTTAGTGGATAATGTGTATTACACTCAATACTTGAAAGAAGAGAGTGCTAATAAGTCTAGGATTAGCTAAAGTTTAGGCCTAAATCCTTAATAAAAATATTGGAACTAGTACAAATGCAATAACCATAGGATTAGTATCCAGAAGTTAGAGATTTCCATTAATCTTAATGCTTTAAGTCTCTCTACCCTTAGATTAGAAATAATTAGATTGTTAGATTTTATTAGCATCCTAGTTATAGAAAGAAGATAGGATTAGATGTGAGATAAACCTGTCGCCCCTATTTTGACCCATAATTGTAGGATTCCGAGCGGCCAATGCACCGACACAATCCCTACAAACCTAGTAATGCCTTAGATATCGTCTCTTTAATCTTTAAAAACTCGATTGTTTTAGAACTGTTATTTTTGCATATTATTGTTTGACCTTATTCTGAAACCAACTTAATCGAAATAGCTTAGTTATTGAATTAAAGAATCTTGTGCTTGCTACATTATTCACGGTGGAACGATACCCGGTCTCACCAGTTTTACTACTTGACGGGCGGTATGCTTGTCGAACTCGTCTTTGTGATTCAAGTCAAAAGTCGATCAAGTTTTTGGCGCCGTTGCCGGGGAACAATAGTGCAACATTTGTGTTCTCTAACTTGTGTTGAGACTATTTCATTTACTTAATTGTCATTTTTGAATTTGTTTAAACTTTTTCGTGTTTTTGAGTGTTATCTTGTTTGCTTGTTTTCTATTTTCTTTGTTTTAGTGTAATTGTGTGAAGTGTGTCATCTTGCTTTCTCCTAGTTATTTTATGCTCTTGAGGTCTAACTCTTCCCCTAGTCGTTGTCTTGTGATTTAGAAGAAGTTGAGAGAAGAGGTCAGGAGTCGAGAAGAGCTAGAAGGAAAGCGATGGATCTTAATGATACCCCTCCTCGGGGACCAAGAGATGCTCATGAGGGGCATGAAGATGTGGGTGAAGACTACGTTAAAGAAATGCCTCCAAACACTCCTAGAGCGGGGGTAGGAAATAGGCAACCAAGGATGTTGAGCGACTATGGAAACCCCAACACTAGAGGGTGGCAATCGAGCATCCAAAAAGTCTGCCAGTCCAAGCCAACAATTTCAAGATCAAGTCCTTCGTCATCAACTTGCTCAAGAGTAAACCGTTCTATGGTTTACCTAATGAAGACCCCGTCGTGCACTTAGCGTCATTCCTTGATCTATGTGCAACATTCAAGTACAACGGGTGTTTGAAGATGCTATTCGGTTAAGGCTTTTTCCGTTCTCTTTGAAGGACAAAGCGGGTGTTTGGATAAGACGTTTCCCTCCTCAAACTATTAGGACATGGGATGACTTAGCCGAAAAATTTCTAAGTACTTCCCTCCGTCAAAGACTATGGAGCTTAGAGCCAATATCCAAATCTTCGTCCAACATCCTCAAGAATCGTTGGTTGAAGCTTGGGAGAGATTTTTGGAGTTATTGAGGAAATGTCCCCATCATGCACTTTAGTTGTGGATGCAAATGCAAACCTTCTATAGAGGATTGAACCATGCTAGCCAAGCACAATTGAACTCGGCCGCAAGAGGGTCTTTTATGAGGTTGACTTCGGAGACTAGTTATGAGCTCTTGGGGACAGTATGAAAATTGCATACCCATGGGGTTGGATTGTTGGTTGACTCATTGTTATCGCATATATTGCTACATGTTAGAATATAAAAATATAATGGGGCCTTCAACTATTAGCTTAAGCTTTTAGTTGAGTTGGTTCTTTAATATAGTAATGCTAATTTTACAATCTTCCTATAAATGATAATAATGAATTAGTGTGCATAAAATAAGCCCAATAAGATTATAAAAGAAGTATAGGTTGAAATCTTCTTCCCGTCATGTAATTCCCTTTAACTAAAATCTTCTTCCCGTCATGCACTTTCCCTTTGTGCACGGTCCTAAAGCTATCGTTCCTAATTATGTTATTATCATTGAAATTCTCAGTCACATTTATTAGCTTATTAATGGGAATGATTGCATTATTCACCCACATAATTATGTGTAGATCACTAATACTGTTACTTATATAGTGGTATGTTTTAGTCTCGACACCACTGACCCTACAGGTTGCAACCACGAAAGGTTGCATATCTGTATCTTTATGCTAAATCCTTGGGTCTTGCTTTACTTCGAGTGATGTGAAGTTACTATTAGATTTAAACCTGTATTTATTAGTTAAAATTTGTTATTTTATTATCTTATTCGATGTACGGTTATATTTGTACTTGACTTAAAAATCTCGATCCTAGAATTTCACTTCTAGAACAAGAGGAAAACGAATAGGGAGAGGCAAAAAAGTTTCACTATGAAAGCTTTTTAACTAAGCAATAGATGTTCACAATATGAAAAGAGTAGGGACTTATACCCTTTATATATACTAGTCCTACCACAAATGAATGGTTAGTATTAACTTCAATGGAAGGGCACTGTCCTATGTCTAGACTCATCCTTAGAAACATGTAAGATGTTTACACATGTACAATATTTCGTAATAATCTTGATTCTTTTATAGGCATTTCATGGATCCAATGCTTGCTCGCTTAATAGTTAACCCACTAGATTTAAGTCTTGTTGCCTATAGGTTTATATTGGCCCGTGTGATCCCGTTAACCTTTGCCGTGTCCAACCTAATGCTTTTAAGATTGGTATTGGATGTTTTCATGATGTTTGCATTCTATGGATTTTGTGTCCACAACTAGATAACGCATAAAACCAAATATTCTTTTATGTGAATATCCACTAATAATTAGAACCTCTAATTGTGTCACGTAAACTCGGCCTTGGTCATGTTTGTACGTAGTGTCCTTATCATTCATTTCTTTCATCCTCTTGAAGTAAGTTTCCCTTGCTTTGATCTCAGTACTATCTAGCTTTATCCTTTCGATCTTGAGCAAAACTCAAACTTGAGCTTTCTATTATGGACGGTTGTTGGAGGTGACCGTCCATTGAAACCGGGAGCACAAGAGTCGGAAGTGAAAATTAATATTAAGTCCCAATCTGGTTGGTTCCATTTCAGTAGTGAGAACTGATTTGAAAGAAAAGGAAGTATTGAGTGGATTTGGAAAAAAATGAGATGAGAAAGAAGTGGGGAGTTGATTTATATAAAGGGGAGAAAGTATTTGTTGAAAATTAGTTATAGTATGAATGACACCTTTTTTTAAATCCTAAAATGACTATATAGCACACATTGATTGGTGGAAGAGGCGAAATTGATGAAGCTATCGACGCATTTGAGGGTTAATACTTGGCCGCTCGAAATACGCTGAAGATTTCAAACAGTTGAAATCTTTGAAAACATCCAACAATAGGTCTTGAGCCACACGTTAAATCGTCTAGCAATTCGCACGAACTCTCCAATGAACTCGTCGAAAAAAAATAATCCAAAGACATTGCATTCTAGACGCTCTTACCAATTTCATCTCTCTCTGCTTTATCTCTACATTTGCGGTCGATTGGTCATCGATCCAATCACCCAAGTTACCCTAGAACCGGAGAAAGAAGATGACAAATAGAAACTTCTCGAATTAAAGAACTATTTTTGTTATAATTTTTTTTTTGAACTTTTAATTTTTGGCCTATTTCATGGCCTATATAAACCATAGACTTCTATAATAAGAATCACCAAATTATTGAAAAACCTTAATTTGATTTGGTTATCTCAATTTTATTCTTGATTCTTACAATAAAAATACAAGATAAAATATAAAAGAAATTTTGATTATATTTCAAAATAAAAAATACAAAAACATTTCTAGTCCTCACACATTTGGTTAAATCTAGTCTTGTATTGACCCTGTCGATTTGGTACCGTACTTGCCTCCCGACCTTATATCAACTATGTCCTCACACATTTCTTGATCATTAATATTGATTATATTTCAAAATAAAAAATACAAAAACATAAAATTAAATTTAATGAAGAAATCTTTTTGGAAAATAAGAACTTTTTTTTAGAACATTAATGAAGAAAACTTTGCAAAAAAGCATCCAAGGAAAAAGAAAAGAAAGGATAACAGCATTGTATATGAGGTTATTTTTATCATTTTATATTCCAAGCATATCACCTTTTATATAAACAGGATGAGTCTTGACAAAGTCTTTTCTTTTGAAGAAAGTCTTTACAAAAGTTGGGCATGTTTTTTTTTTTTTTGAAAAAAGGGCACGTTAATTTCTTGGTTAACAAAAACTTAAGCAAAGTGACACCATCCAAAATAACAATAATGAATTAGTGTGTATCAAATCAGCTTGATATGCTTTTAATAAAATTAATGGTAAAAGAATGTTGAAGAACGAGGTGAGTCAAACTGTGGACAAACAGATCCTCACTTAGTTTGATGCTCAACTATGGAGCAAAGACCTTACAAAACAAAAAAAACACTCGAACAATCTCAGTTAAAAATAACAAAACACCATAAAACTCGGTCATAATTATTTATGATCATTCAAAATCCATAACTTGTATCAGGAAGTATCCACAAAAGATAGCTCCAAAAACTATAAGAAAAGATCATTCATTGCACTTGTCGACAGCTTGATGCGTCCCGTATCCATACTCCGCATCCGGCCCGGCAGGTTTCCAGTCTCCACACTTCCAGAAGAGATGAAAGAACATTGACGACATGCCCCATGTCCGGTCTTTGCTGGGACTCCCTCGCACAACAGTGTCCGGCCACCGTGCTAATACTGCTTAAAATCTCCTCGTCTAGGTTGATTGTCGTGTCGATAGCTCTCAGGAAGCTTTCCTTGCTACCATGTCACAAGGTGCTCGTCAAGCCGTGTCTCATCAAGTGCTTTTCTCCCTGTTATCGTTTCCATTAGAATCACTCCGAAGCTGAACACATCAACCTTGGTAGTAACTCGCCCCGTCACTGCCAAGTATGTCAATCACTCATTAACAAACACAAGATTGAAGTTGAAGTGAGCAGGTGTATGTTAACCTGCATATTCTGGTGCAAGATACCCAAATGTTCCTGCTAGCTTTGTTGCAAACGAGGCTTTCCCGTGGGGAGCAAGACGAACTAGTCCAAAATCAGCTACTTTAGCCCGCATGTCATCACCGAGAAGGATATTGGATGGTTTTAAATCTCTATGAATGAAACTCCGATGGGCCAATCCATGTAAGTACTCAACACCTCTGGCCACATCCAAAGCAATTGTCAACCTGCTCTTCCATTCCAACGGTTTTAGCTCTTCTTCCTCCCAATCAAACAGGTACCTGCTGAGAGTCCCCTGAGGCATGTACTCATAAACCAACAATCTCTCTTTCTCATCCAACTAGTACCCAAAAAATGAAACCAAATGTCTATGCCTAACCTTAGTTAGAACATCAATCTCGGATTTAAATTCAGACAACCCTGTTTTTGTGATCGTCCCAGACACCATCCTCTTCACTGCAATCTTCTTCCCATCATGCAATTCCCCTTTGTACACAGTCCCAAATCCACCCCTTCCTATTATATTATCATCTCTAAAATTGTCAGTCACATTTCTTAACTCATCAATTGGAATGATTACATTGTTCCCCGACTCAACTACATGCAGATCACTAAGACTATTGTTTGCATAGCTGACTCTTGACGCCATTGACACATGAAGCTGCAACCTTAATCTTCACCTCATCTTGATCCCCAGAATGGCATGGATGCATAACACCAATATTCTTACGTCTCTTCGTTCTCATGTAAAGAGAGACACCTGCAAAACCAACCAGTCCAAGGAACAAAACACCACCAACAGCACCTGTTACGTAAGTCTTTTTCCCATTACTGGAAGCATCAACGGGGCGTGATCTGGGCGGGTTCTCAGGACTACCCGATGGAGTATCACCACCGACCTTCCCTATAAACTTATTACCTTTCACCATCACATCCACATTTTGCTTGAAATGTGGCACATCACCTTGAAGATCATTGTTGGAGATATCCAATCTTTTCAGGTTAGGTAAAGTTACAAGCTCAACAGGTATAGAACTATTTAGCATGTTATTAGAAAGAATCAAACTTTGCAAAGATGTAAGCTCAGAAAAGCGAGGTGAGATAGCACCGGTAAGACCCATTCCCTGAAAGTTGACTACAGTGATGTTCCCGTTGGAGCAAATGATTCCGGGCCAACCATTGCAAGAATCATTCCCTTTCCAATTCTCTGCAAATTTTTGTGGGTAAAACATTGCTTCAGCAATGGATAACAAAACATCAACCCTCGAATCGCAAACAGCACCAGGCTCGTTCACGCAGAATCTGTTAAGATTATCAATCATGTCCACTTGAACTAAGTTGGTATCAAATTTCGGTGGCGACCCTTGGAGAAAGTTGTTGGTGAGATTCACAGTCCGAAGTGAATGAATGTTAACCAGAGTGGACGGAACAAGGCCGGTGAATTCGTTGTCCCTCAGACTCAAGCTCCACAGCTCTGTCGCCAGGGAAAATTCCGGCAAGGGTCCGGTGAAATGGTTTCCTGGAGCCAAACCTCCCTCAAAGCTGTCATATTCTGAAGCACCTGAATAGTACCGTTCAGCTTTGAATTGGACTTGGACGTTGTTGAACCAGAGCGACTGGATCGACGAAGTGGCGAAGCTTGACGGCAAGCCACCCTCGAGGGCGTTGAGAGCCAAATGCACCACTGTGAGCCCCGGGAACGAGTTGCCGCCGAGAAAATCAGGGATGGGTCCGGCGACGTTGGCGCTGTTGGCGGAGAAATTCCGCAGAGAGGAGGATGGGCGGAATGCGCCACGGCGAGAAGGGGTTGTTGCCGAGATCGACTGCCTGCAGAGCGGACATGCCTGCGAAGAAATCGGAGGGTAAGGAGGAGAAGTTGTTGGTGTGGAGGAGGAGGACCTGGAGCGAGTTCAAGCCGGCGAGACTGGGAAACGAGCCAGAGAAGTGGTTCCTCATGATCTCCAACCGCTGCAAAGCATTCAGGTTCTTGAGCTCGGGAGGGAGCGTACCTCGCAGGTTCTGGTCCCCAATCTGGACTCGGGTGACCCGGTTCTCGGTCGGAATTGCATTGTACGTGGTCCCATTTACATGGGTTCGGATCAGACCAGTCCAGATTCCCCATGTGGGTGATCCCCGCCTTCAGCAGCTGCATCACCGCCGCGTCAACGCCGGGATCAGACACGACGGCGTGAAAGAGGTAACAATTCCAGACCAAGATTGACACGAAAGCCCTCAAACAGAGTGCAGGGTTCTTCATGTTTTTTCCAAGTTCCAAAAACAATGACTTGGTAAGATAGGAAGGATGGTTTTCAAGTACTACGTCGTTTTATTTCTCAGGGCATGTTTGGTTATTGGTACACCTTTCTGTTTTCTTAGGACAGGTGCTCAAACTGATAACATATATATATCTACAGTTCCCAAATTCTAAACTTGGCAGATGAACTGGTTTGAAAGCGATAGATCATATAAAAAAATCGAAATTTAATTTCGATGGGATAGAATTAGAGAAAGATAAGAACATCACATGAATTGATGATAGAAGGTAACTCTTATTTAAATAACTATGTTTGAAAATAATAAAATAAAATTAACTAGGATTAATGAGAAAGGTATTTTAGAATATAAATTTCAATTTCAATTTAAAGAAAAAGTGAGATACAATATAAAACTTGTATCAGATAAAAGTAGTATATTAATGTTAGAGTTAATATCACACAAATACACCTAAGATATCCACTTTATCACCTAGACACACTTAAGTTTGCTTTTGACTGTACTACTACATCAAGTTCTGAATTTTATCATAGTTACTTTTTCTATCCAATTTTTAAGAGAAAGTTTCTCATGTGCAAACCCTGCAAAGCACATGCTTCCTAAAATCTGAAAGTGATAAAAATACCTCTCCCTCCCAACCTTAAACATACCTCTCAACCCTAAAATTAAACCCCCTCCACTGCAGCCTCACATTCACGCAGGAGAAAAGCACAGAGGGAGGAACATGGCTAATTTGCATTCGCCTATTGACTAAGTTTCTTTGGCGATAATTTTACAAACCTGTGGGAAGTAAAAGTGATTATTGTAGGAGCCGATCTGTAAAGAAAAGAAAGAACAATTGAATAACTTGTGAAATATGGTGTATATTGTTTAGAGGGTGCGTAAACTACAAGTTTAAAGATATAAATTGGACGACTATTCTTGGTTGGCCGACGAGAACTAAGCAGCGAGCACACAACACGTTGGCCGAAAAATGCCACCAAGGACCATCATGTGTTGGTCGGACTCGCAAACCACGACATTGATAGTTGTGTCCTGGTCAAGAAGCACTTAAACCCGATATTCTAGGGGTTGTTGATTACGAACCAGATCAGGACATTCTGGTGCTCTTCACCACCAGATCCGACGCCGATAAGGAGCTCATCGATTCGTTTCAAAATTGGAGACTGTGTCGAGAAAAATTTTGTAATCAATTTTGATCAATTTCCAGTAATGGATATTGATTGATTGTGTTTTTCAGAGTTTGAAGTTTTAGAATCCATGTCTGCAAAAGCTAATCTTCATCTTAGTAGAAGTGAGATTGGGAGTGGAGATTTTTAGACCGTGTTTGCAAAAGATTATCTTACAAATAAAAGAATTAGGGTATTTTGTCTATGAAGGCAAAAGCTTCACAAAAAAACATGTTAGAGGAAGCGTAGAAATGAGGAATAGATAATCGGAAGGGGAAATAAAGGATTTGGGGTAAATTTGGGGTTAGATTATCGTGGCACTCTTTTAGAAATTTGAAAATAAAGTGAGGGATATTGGTCATTTTATCCTCAAACTAACATAAACTTGATTGTGATAAATTTGAGAAGTTAAGGTAGTGGAATAGTCAAAACTAAACATAAGTGTGTCTAGATGATAAAGTGAATATGTTAAGTGTATTTATGTGATAATAACCCTTAATGTTATAAAAATGTCTAAAGTTCAGAATTAAAATAATAGGAATGAACAGGAAAGAATTCTAGGTAGGGTTTACTATATGGCTCGCTCAATTAAGGTGTTCCGTATCGCAGCGACGTAATTAGTAGAGTTGCTGATGGCGGACGATAGAGTTGAGAAGAGCATACCTAACATGGACTAGATTGTCGGTTGGCTCTCGACAGTCTTGTTGGGGGCGATCCGACTTTTCCGGAGAGCTAGGGATGGTCCATTCCTATCGCGACGACACAATTCACAATGATTGCCATGGCGGACTATAGAGACGCGACATGCGTGAAGGCTTGAATCACCTAGCCAATCGACTGTTGACCATCTCTTGGGATGTTTGGAGATCGACGATGAAGGGTTGGAGGAGGTTGATAGCCAAATCAGCTTCGACCTGTCCGGAGAGGTATTCTCTCCCACACACTTCAACGCCACGGTGGTCGAAGAAGCTATGTTAGAGGGCTATGAAGCGACAGGGCCTGGACGTACCAGCCCTACTTTGTTAGATGTTTCTAATGTAATGGTGAGGGTTGTGAAGCAACCTCACCAGGAGCACTGATCGACTCTGAATGGAGTTGTCGCGACATAGACCAACTACGGACTTTCAGCTCCATAAAGGGCAATTCGCTTGAATAAGGCCAGTGTTATCCGCTTATTGGGACTTCTGTGTAGGTCATTAATCTTTTTGAAATCACTTCGAAAGTAAGCTCCTAAAACAGTGCGAGTATTTAGTTTAACATGACCTATGGGGGACAGCTACATGGAGACAGTGCGGATTCCTACGACTTTATCTCGTCCTCTGGAATCCTCGACCTCCCTTTGGCTAGCAGATAGTTCACTTGGTTTGGCCCCTCCTCGAGATGTAGTCGACTCGACCGGTTCCTACTCTCCCCAAAGCTCGTTGATAGGTTTGACAGCCCGGTACAGAGATCTTTGCACAGATCCCTTTCTAACCACACACGGATTCTGCTGTCTTGTTCTGTTGTTGATTGGGGACCGAGGCCGTTCTGGTTCCTCTCGGCCTGGTTAGAGCACGATGACTTCCTACCCTTTGTCACAGCGGAGTGGGCCTTGTATCAGGCAGTGGGGCTCCCATCCTATATTCTCT
>JAYMSW010004788.1:0-10657 GCA_036897725.1 Erodium texanum | reverse complement strand
GGGGGGACTGTAGCGGAGGCTGAAACGAGCGAACGGTAGAACCCGCACCTGTGAGAGGAGAGAAGAGGAGGAGAAGCCTGGAAGCTCCACCCCCCACAGTGACTATGGCGGTTGTGGAGACCTAAGGTTACTGTGCTAAGAGGGTTTCAAGAGAGAAAAGGCTCCAACAGAGATATGATGACTATTATTATTTGATCTGTTGGCAGTTAAATGGTCAAAATTTTCTCCTTGGACCAAATCTGGTAATTTGAAATACAAATGAAATGGTAGATAAGTTACGCCCATTGAATATTCAGTCTTAGGCTAAATGAATCCTATAGTTGTGGCCCAAGTAATATTGGAATTATCTTTAGATATGATTTAAATGCTAGTTTTGATTGTTGATTTTGAAACTCACTAATCCCATTATTTGACTAGTTAATTATGACAATTATCAAAACAGTTAAGCAGGTAAAACATTAGGCACAAATCAATCTAATCAATCTAATATCATTAACACAAGATCTCAAGGTTACTCAACATCAACAATTGTTTCATGAATAGAAATAGAAAATAAGAAGTTAAAGAGGTAGAGTAAATGATACACAATACCAATTTGTTGTCAATTTTCATAAATCTTCGTTCAATCTTTGTCACTAATAATAGTAGAGTATCTTCTCGAGAAATGAAGAGTTAGTACCTTCTCGAGGAAATAAGGGTCAGGGTTTTGGCTTTATAAACAGAGGGTTTGACATTTGCCAATCACAAGCCTTGTCTACCCAAGAGTCGAGTGTAGAGAAACTAGAGTATCAGGATAGTCCTCGTGTAAGTTATCTATTATTAATAAGACTTCCGTTTATATATACATCTCTATTATCCTTTGAACGTTCTATTAGTTGATCTCATGATACAAATGACGAGTTACTTTGTTAGTTGATCTCTCAATAAAAACCAACAATATAGATGTAAATGAAGTCAAAAAGTAAGGAGTCTTTTGCAATCATTAATTATCCATGGGAAAAACGAGATCATTATTGTCAAATGAAATAGTCCTACCAACAACGCAATACAAAGGCTACCGCCTTCACCTAACAAGTTTCAACACATTGGTAGTTTTAGAAAATAACCATCACCGAGCTAGGGTAAGACCAAGTATGTGTTTAGAGATCCCAACTCCCCAGGAAATAAACCTAATTTTTAAAAAACAAGCAGAATTCAATTTTTAAATATTCAGCTCGAACTTGTTATTACTTAATTTAGAACAGTTAAAGATACTCTCACTCCAAAGATGATATAAACTAGTTGGTTAATTTTTTTGAATTCTGTTTAGATACATGAGAACACACTACATAATAGGAAAAATGTGTACCTTGAACCAAATGTCGTTTTAGAGCTGTCGGTAGACATATTGATCTTGAACTCTTCCAATGCGGAAAAGTAGCTTTTGAAAACCCTCCAGTAGCCATAAAAATATTGCGATCTTGATGTGGTGGGCACACAATGGACATCATATTCAACCCACTAAGGTGGTTCAATTGTTATTTGTTCATCCTAGGTTAAGAGAGAGAAATCAACTCTATCAATCAAGTACTAACGCCGTTGCTTTCGTGGATCAATCTCAGGATCTACTATTGATTGTGAATGTCATATCATCCTAAGATATAAACTTTATGTTTTATGCAACATTAAGAATTGAATTGTATAGTAAAAAATAAAAAGAATTGAATTGTATGATTGATTATGATTAATTCAAATAATACTTACATTTTTGAGTTCAGGATAGTAACATAATGATTTTTGAATTAGAGGGGTAACATGGGTGCAAAATTCAAAATAGTTGCTTAAATTATATATAAAAAGTTGATTGTGACAACACAAAAAGGACCAAATTGGTACAATGGCGTTACTCCTATTCCTGGCTATGTTTGAAAATATTTTGCCGAAAGTTAAGCTTAGTCGTCCTACTTTATTATTGTCCTGAAGTTATTTAATTTGTTATCATTTAGTTGACAGGTTCATTTTGTTACGATATAATAAACCTGTGCGTTTTTTTCTGATTCATTTGAACAAAAATGCGAAAACCCTGTTGCTTTGCTGAAAAAGAATAGAAGCAAAGGCTGCAACAACATATTTGACCTAGAATCAATCGAAAACCAAACCTTTAATTTTTTGCAACAATAGAATAAATACATTAGCCATAATAGCACAACAAACAACTAAAGCACAACAAAAAAACTGGTAAACATAACAACACATAAAACATATGCACAAAAAGGAGCACACCCACAGACACATCACTGAACTCAACTAGCAGCTGTAGTGCATAATGTACAGCGCATCCGAGGGGTACCCGACTGTGTATCCTCGTCTTCCTCTTCATCTCCATTATCATACTCAAACTCCGATGATGGCCCGTTAACAGTTTGTATGGAATCCATAAGACAGTCCATGTGATAAGCATGACAACAAAAGAACACAATCACCGAAACATTTTGTATGGACAAGGGATCGAAACACATGCAACATCTTGAGCCTGCCCGAGTTTTTGACTTGACCTCCATGGTTCTCACACTAGGAGTAGGCGCTCTCTCACTCGCCTGAGAAGTCCTACTGTCATCTCTTTTTGCTCGTGCTTCATCTTCGTCGTTTCCCAAGCAAAGTGCTCTTTGTGCTTCTTTGTAGTATTTAACCAACAGGTTAACACAATCAGCCTGTTGATGCCATGATTAGGCCAATCTGTCAAGGATTTCATATGATGTTTTATTGGTAAATTAAGCATGAAGGTACCTTGAGAATGTCGTTGCACCCATGTCTAAGAGACGTTTCAGTTCTATAATCAGTGATGATTTTAACTAGACGATCTCTGAGCCTGAGAATAATATGGATGAGGGAAATATTGCATGTGAGTTTTAAGTACAGAGAACACAATAAAGGTACAGTTAGTGCACTAATGTCGATCACTTCATCATCATCACACTCCCTCCTGTTTGACAATTTTTAAAAATTAAGCATTCAAATTTTAGTCCTAGATTTTCCACCCTTTACTCTCATGTGCCTGATGCCACTTTTCAGAATTGTTAAACTAATTCATGGAGGAATATTATTGGTAATTCGTGTTTAATAACTAACTAAAATGACCAAAGCTTACTTCAACTGGTCAAGCACTTGAACTTGGGTCTTGGAGACGTGGGTTAAAGTCCCAGCACAGTTCCCTCCTAAAGTTACGTGAAATGAGGGAGGTCTGAGCCCATTTATTGATATTTGGCGCTCCCTTACTTCGACATAAGCAAGGTCTTGAGGCCAAAGCCTTGATACACACTTGATTTAGTCAATAAAAAAACTAACTAAAAGGGAAAGTGAACACCTATTTTGAGAAAACTACTTTAGGAAAGTGGGACACTTATTTTGGAAGGAAGGGAGTAAAAGAGGATTCCAATTAAGTGAAAGGAAGAATTCCCAAAGCACTATTCAGAGCATTTACTAACCGAGGTATTTCCAAGCCATTCGGCACCATATTAACAATATAGAGTGGATCTAAATTACCAACAGTGTGCTCCAATAATACACCCACCTGTCAATTAGTGAAAGCATGATTAGACTTGGAGAAGAAACAACAAAAGAAGTCAAACTCTTAATGTACCATTTCAGGTTTGTGAAGACATTGCTTAATTAATTCTTCCCAGAGCTCGTCATCATGCTGCATGGTCACAAATTCTATAGCCTGCAGAATACCAACAAGACTTAGTCCCATTGCACCAAACTTCAAAACAGAGCATTACCTAACACGACAACCCAATATACCTCTTCAATGTCCCCTAATTTGTTTATAATAACAGCAAGGGCTTTTTTTGCATTTCCCATTCTGCCAAGGATGAAGACTTGCTCCTTTAGAAGGTCTCTTCTGATGCAAATTTCATATGCCTACGATTTAATTTCAGAAAGTTAACTTACATGCAACCAAGCTGATTATATTTATAACTAGTCATTGATTGATTGATCATACCTTCTCAAGAGTATAGTGTTGACTACTACGCAGGAAAGGGAGTAGCATTTTTGGATCATAGTCAGCATAAAGCTCCACCTGAACCAATAAGTAGGGAAAGTGACATGATTAGACAATCCAAACACAAAGAAATAACTCTATACATGACACGCTTCAATGAAATGAAATAAAATAAGCAAATACAAGTTGTTGAGCTATGAGGACTATCAGAAGAGCTTGATGTGTTAAAAAGGCATGCAGTTGTGCAATTAAGCAACTGGTAAAGCAACAATCATGGGAAGGTAATCCAATCACCCACTAAAAAAGATAACTTGAATGATTTCCTATACACAAAAATTTAGATCACAAGATATGATAAACATGTGAACAATTTTGATTTGAGTGAATTTTATCAAAGCCAGGTTCAGATGTCAGGATCTGCAAGGAAAACCTATTCCAAACACTGGGCAACTTCTTGAGTCAACCACATGCTTATCAAGCCATGACTCAAATTGATGTGAAAATACATTACCATATACTCTTACGAAGAAATCTGAGGCTACAATTGTATAGCCTTTCCACATACCTGCATATCATGAAAATCTCTTCCAGCATGTGGATTTGCTACAAACAACGAATGCAGATAAAAATGTGACAAATATCTGGAATCACACTTTTTGCTGGCATTCTGAAGTTGCGAAACAACTTCAAATGGAGTAATCAAGTCCTTGTTATGGATCAATAAAGGAACTGCACGCTTGCAATTGAGCATCATAAGTTGGGCAACCTGTAAGGTGTAGGTAACAAACAGTATTAAGTGTGAGGCAATCATATGATAAAATAAGAACTGAAAGAAACCATAAAAACTAATATGCCAATAGGTATAAATTAAACCTCCAAACCTACCTTCTATAGGGATAGGAAAGACCAATAAATTGCCAACCTTTACTATAAAGGATAAGGCTATCTAGGCTGGACATAAGCAAGAAGTTTAGTTGTCGAAAGAAAATCCTGAATAGTAGTCTCTACGATCGTGAAGGGTTCAGGCAGGACAATTATTTAACTATTTTATAGTGAAGTGAAACAATGAACTTGTATTCCAGATAGACTGGCAGTAAACACATAACTATCATTTATGTATCCAGACTTGTATGATCATACCTTTTCACGAATTGCCTCATGTAAGCTATGTTTTTCAATGAAATCAAATATGTCCGGCTTCATTAGCTGAAAATCAAACAAACAATGATACATAAACATCACATAGCACAAGTACAAGAACAAACACCCTGCTTCTCCGAGTCATTTAACATTTAGGACACATTAAATGTAGTATGAAGAGAGAGAGGGTCCAAAAAAATATAAAAACATTACATCAGCGTACAACGAGAAAGCTTTCTCAAATTGTCCCTCGATCACATACAACTCTGCCAATGCCTGACACAGAAAAAACACGACTATGTGAGTAGATGTTGACACCGATATGTTCAATATTCTTACAGTATGCTCAAGTACTTAGACTTACCTCTTTCAGTGCATCAGTCGCTGAAGTATTAAGCTGAGGTTCAATGGCTGAGATAACTGGCAGAGCAGAATATATCACAGGTGGCCAAGATTTAATAGTTGACAAGAGATCCTTGTGGGAAGATGGGCTATTTGCCAGAGCAACAAGAGCAACCTGAAATTATTTACCAAAGGCATAAGTTATTCAGTCCACAAAGCCAAATGAGACAGAGCTATTTAATGAAATGACTATTAGCGGATATTTTGCCCTAAAAGACCTCATAAGCAGTATCACGCAGTCTTGGATTTTCCGTTGGCATGTATGGAACCAATATATGAAGCTGACGGAGATGAGCAAAGTGAAAAACCCATCTGCAATAGACAATTCACTGCCAGTTATTAACAAGAAACGGACCAAAAGGAGTTGTAAATAATGACACTTGTACCTCTCCCATGCTGATGAAGATCCTCTCAACAATTTGGGACACAATGATGCAGCTTCAGCATATTTCCTCTCCACAATCAAATGATCCAGGTATCTAGATCCCACCTACACATTGACATCATTGAATAAATTAGGCTGTTTGATATAGTTAGTTGATGCACATATAGAAATTATTTAGAGCAACCAACTGAACTAATCACATAGAAACACCACAGAACTAATTAAAAGCTATTGAACTAGACCGCAAAAAGATTGACCAGAACTAAACTCGGAAAAACACTGGAACATCAACTAGTAAATAGCACTCAACATAGTACCCTTTTAAATGTGGAAATTGTGTTCAAGTTATCTTCTAGATTTGGAACTTGTAAAGCCAATTTAAAACAATCACCCACATTCATGATTGTTGCAATGTACATATTTTGCGCAAATCATCAGTTACAAAATTTAAGGCACTTCATGATTTCTTAGTATGGTTTTAAGGTGGGCCTTTTCAGCGTATAACTTCGTGAGAGGGACAGAGTGAGACAAGACAAACAGTAATCAGAAGCAACAACTAAAAGCTTCTGTATCAGGGATTATGAAGAAATATCCAACATAAATTTCATTGTGTACTGTAATAGCACCATTAAACAATATTTATAGATAAAACATGTACAATCATGTGAACTATGAACTGTAAATATCAGGATATCTACACATAAGACACATGTCGGCAGGAACATTCATAATGTGACATGGGAAACAATTTAAATTTAACCACATAATCGTAAAATACCTCATCAAGGAGTTCACTACGTCCTTGTCCTGTCTCAACAGCTGCTAAAGCTTTTTCATGCCACCCGTGTTCAAGAAGCCAAGCAATGTGATCTTCAGTATCCCTAAACAGTTAAATACATTAAGTTCCCAAACAAAATGAACACTGAATTTTTCAATTTAACATCTGGTTAACATTATGACATCCACTATTATGCACCAATGACGTTGAAAAAGGAAATCGCCACTTCAAGGAAGCTAGTTTTACACTTATCCTCTCTAAATAGATTTTCAACTTTTGCACTCTCGTGAATAATTTTCCTAAATGATCAACTATAAGAAACCTTATACTCCCAACAGACTTGTAATAGGGTGAAAACAATAATCACCCCAATGATATCCTAGTCCTCAACTTTAGAGGTCAGAAATATATCAATAATCTATCAGTAATCACTGTGGGTGATTTGAAGTACTAAATCAGGGAAAAGCTTAAAATGCATGTGAACTGGGTAGATCATAGCAATCACCTCAATCTAATGAAGATCTTAGATAACTGCTAGATCATGAAATAAGTCCATAATCTCGAGGATCATATACAGCACATATACACATGCATAGAATAAACAATCAAGACAATTATAAATGTGCACATCAGTCAATCACTTTGTAAAGTATAAAATGATAAGAAATCAACTTTAACCTGGGCTTGGCAATGACCACATCCTTTGGTGATACAATATAATACAATGGTTCGTCACCAGCAGCCCACTGACCACCAGCATAACTGCTACCTATAATCACATCAAAAAACAATTACAAACATTTAAATTAATGCATTCAGTACAGATCATTGTGTCAATGTGCTAACCTGAGAAAGGAGCATGAGCAAGACAGTAATCCTTTGCCTTGTAATGCTCAAAACCGTGTACTGGTAGGGCATCTGTTGAAAGTTCATCACTATTCCATGATAAAATGCGCACTTCTGGCCTTTGTGCATTGCCCTGATCAAAATAAAAATATTGCTCATGTAGTTTACCTCTTTACTATGAGTTAATTTAATAGGTAGCTTTTAAAAATCTATGGGGCAAAGGGAAACCTAAAGTAAGGGACTCATAAATAGCAGAATAGGTCGACAGACAATCAAGGACTGTCCAAAAATATGTGCAAGAAACAAATGCAGCTGTTATAACGGGAGAACAATACACACAAAAAAAAAACTATAGAGGATAAAAGAAGAATGATTATGGCTTAGCTCACAATTTTGGGGATAGTGCAGATTATACAACATTTAACACTAAAAATCACACACAGATACAAATTCAGTGTATCACATGACAAGCAGACACCTAGGATATCAGAAAGCAAAATATATAAGCTGCATCCCAAAGACAAATCATTTTCCAACTACATTATGTGCTTTATGTGGAGAATGAACTCCTATAAGAAACATTTTTTTTTATTTCACAGTGATCCTAAGGAGAATAAATACCATAAAAGATGTTTGTTTCTTGAGAAGAATCGGTCACTTTAAAATCTATTAAGCATAAATTCAAGTAAGAAAACAGAATGTATTTAAAAATATTTGCGAATAAAATACCTGTCGAGATGGAATACTGCTACTGAATTCCTTCTCGCCATCTTCTTCACTTGGGATATATGCAAGGACAACCAAAGAATCACCGAAAGGTGCAATTCCTGAAATGAAATAGCTGGTTTGAAATGATGCCACGATATCCACTCGGTTCATAGTAGACAGCGGAGTAGGCTTATATGTCCCATTGGTTCCTTTGTACTGATTTGATCTTATTGACGCAATTTTCACAGATGTTCCCCATCCAATGACCAAGAGAGAATCATCCTGAAGAGATTGGAAATGCTCCATTAGTGAGAACATGAAGTTTATAAAAGCATAGCATGCAATAACAGTTTTAATGCTTAAATTCTTCAAAGAGACACTGCTCAGTGCAAATGCATGTCCCATTCAGAGCCCATATTAATCTTTAACTAACCTGCCAAACTAAGTGAGGAAGCAAAAGCTCAGGGCGTGGGCTTCCGCGTGGTCTTTCAATGAATGTTATCCGCTGATCATTTGCAGTATCATAAACTTTCACCCCGGCATCATTAGCCCAAGCAATAAGACTAGTCCTCCATTTCACTGCATGAATAGGACCTTCACCAGAGTGCAAAACCTAGGAAAACAATCCAAGTCAAAATTAAAAATAGTTCATGAGTATATTATAGTTAGAGATTTGTTGGCATACAAATCCAAACCTGATCCCGGTAGCCTAACCATTTTTTGGAATTCAAATATAAATGACCTGCTAAACCACCAGCTACAAATCTTCTAGAAGATGCTCTAGTGTAATCTGGGTCAAGAGCAATAGCCTTCATTGGACGGTGATAGTCAAACTTCATCTTTTCATCAGTGAAAAGACTGTTAATTACAACAGACCCATCATCTGAACAACTTCCTATGTGTTCACCTTCAGAATCAAAGCTAAGGTCATTAACTGGAGCAGTATGAGCACGGAATTCCTTAACCTGCAAAGAGATATATCAAGACCATATTTTAAATCTAAAATTGGTGGTTTTGACTAAAAGTAACTAATAACCAAATGCAACTAGCTGATAGCTTTAGTAAACTTGTGGGTCATGTTTATGTTACATAATATTTTTCGTACATGTGCATAATAGTATGCATAATAAACTACTTTTTCAGTTACCAAGAGTTATGTTTCCACACATTCACTTACTTGTTCCAGATTTAAAGATCTGCTAAACTTACTCTAACTCAAAAGCTTAAGTTATTAGATGGAGGGTGTAACTAGTACATCATTATCGAGGGGTCAGTAAATCCTCATTGTTCCAACTGATACTCTTAAACACTCCCCTCACCTGAAAACCGGATAACACGAAGGGCATCGAATGTGAAGCAGGAATATATGATCAGGGAGGAAGTACAAACATGTCACTTACCCAATACAAAATCAAGTTATGACACCGCGTTAAACTTACCCTAATTTTTAGCAGTTACTTCCAAGTACTGATCCTAAAAGAACTGTGGAAAGTATTCATAATAGACCCTGATTTTTAGCAGGTCAGGGCAATAAGGCACTAGATTCAAAACGTAAAGTACCACTCAATGTAAGCAGAACCGAAACAAGAATGCAAAGGTAATATATATCATTAGCTTCACTGCCAAATCCTCCACATGGAATTTCAAACTTATAGCAGCTCAATTATCACCTTGATTCATGACTTATTTTCTCCCAGTCATAGCAGTTCAGATCAAAACTCTACTAAGACACAAGATGTACAGAATCATCTCAGTTAAGCTAAATTGAAACAAGAATTCAATGGCTATCTCATTTGCTTCACTCCCAAATCCTTCAAGTGTAATTTCAAACACATAGCAGCTAAATTATCACCATAATTCATGATCTAGTTTCTCCCTGTTGATGACAATTCAAATGAAAACTCTAGTAACACATGAAATGTATGGTTCCATCTTAGTTAACCTGAATTGAAACAAGAATTCAATGGTTATCTCATTTGCTTCACTCCCAAATCCTCGTGCAATTTCAAACACATCTCAACTCAACTATCACCGTTAGTCACGACCTAGTCAACAACAATTGAAATCCAAATTCTAACACAAACGAAATGCAGATCCGTAAGCTGCAACTGTTGGCATCACAATCCAATATCCACACACCGAATCAAACAACTCCGATAATCGGAATTTCGCATTACCTGATTCCCAAGAAAATCAAGAATATGGACAGTGCCGTCGTGCGTGCCGAGCGCGATCATCCGCTCAGCGACGGCGATACAGGTGGCCGCGTTGCTCGCTAGCAGCGTCTGTATGCTCCCTCCCATTCTCTGGTACTTGAGCTTGGGCTCGTCTTCTTCCTCTTCGTCCTCCTCCTCCTCCTCCTCTTCTTCATCCTCTTCCTCCTCTTCTCGCTCATCGTCTCCTTCCACGCCGTTCT
>JAYMSW010004787.1:0-10657 GCA_036897725.1 Erodium texanum | reverse complement strand
TCGCCTAAGTGACTGTTTCCAGTAGTGCAAGGAAGGTCTACCCAAGATTAGTGGAATTAATATATATCCCTTCCTTCATTTCTAACACAATAAAGTCCGTTGGGTAAGTAAACTTCCCCACTCTCATAAGGATATTTTCAACTATTCCTCTAGGGTACCTAACGGATCTATCCGCAAGTTGTAAGGTGATAGAAGTAGGTTTGGGTTCACCTGTGTTAAACTTCCTAAATAAGTCTAGAGGCATTAAGTTGATACTAACTCATAGGTCACACAGGGCATCTCCAAATATCACATTCCCCATAGTGCAATGAGTATTAAAGCTCTTTGGATCTTTTAATTTAGGAGATAATCTATTTTGAAAGACGATGAAGCACTCTTCACTAAGGTGCACCATTTCATGCTCATCAAGTTTTCTCCTGTTAGAAAGTATAGCTTTTAAGGAACCCAATGTACACAGGCATATTCTTAATGACATCAAGTAAGAGAACATTTATCTAATTTGAAATGACTGCCATAGCTATTGACAGAATAGCACCTTACATCAAATTTGGCTATTGTGAGATGGGTTTTCTCATGAGAAAACATTGAAGGATTTCATATGATTCTTTTGTTGCATGGTGCACATTATTAATATATTTGTTTGAATGATATTCATTGCATCTTATGTGATTTCACGAGAAAGTGTAGGAGATGAGTAGAGTTTATGCTGTTATTATTAGAACAGATCGTCATTAAGTACATGAGTGTGAGGAGATTGGTTGGTTTTGGACTACTAGACTAACCCTCACTAGGATTTGAAGGTCTGAGCTCTTTAGAAGTGAGAGTGCTCGCTTAGTGGGCTCATTGACACTAAACAATCATTTATGCAATCCAATTCAATTCAATCCAATCCTGACTTTATTATCAAAAAAGTCGCACAATCACTCTGAGCAATTGTGAAGGAAGTTTGTTGATATTCCCTCCACCAAACAATCATTTGTGCAATCCAATCCTGAGTTTATTATGAGAGAGATGCATAGTTCTGGGCATTAGCAGGATCAAATCAACCCAAGAGATGGTGAATATCAGCATTTCATTTCTTGTGGGCAAAGAAGAGTCCCCACCTCTGCTCACCAGATGCAGTTCTAACCAGCTTGGCTTTCCATCCACCCACTATCTCATTATAGTCTTCCTACATAACAATTTCCCAATAATTAAACTTTACAACATCCAATATGCCAGAGAGGGAGAAGAAGAAACACGCACTTGGGAGAAATCTCTAATGAATCCATCCTTTTCCTGCTCAACGCTGTTCAATTCCCTCTGCAAAACTCCAACGAACTGAAGCACACGTGACCGCTTATTTCAGGTTCCACACCAACATAAATTTTACATGTACATAGTGTAACATCATACCTGATCTGTCCGGTCCTCAGCAATCACCTCCTCAAATCCAGCATCACTAAGCATCTGCAAGTGATTCAAAACACGACATGGAAGTTAGATGCAAATTACAACAAAACATCTCATATGGATATGGATATGGTGATTGCAATGCATACTTGGCCATACGACTTCACATCGTGAAGATCGTAGCCTCTCTGCTTAATGTACTCTGCAAAATCTGAGGATGGAGTTCCAGCATTTCGGCAATAATCGCTAATTAGAACCTTTCCTCCCGGTTTCAACCACTTAAAGAAGGATCTGAACAATGCAGGTTTGTCCTGAAAATACACAAGCAAATGAGAGAATCACTTAACCGTCAAGGGACAAGAATGATTCCTTACCTGAATGTGTAAAATAGTGTCGCGGCTGTAGATCACATCAAATGTGTTATCAGGATACGTTTTCTTGGTGCAATCAGCAACTTCAAATTCAACAGGGCATCTGAGACCAATGGCACGTTCCAGCGCAATAGAAATCATATTGATGGAGAGGTCAATCCCTACAACCTCAACACCAAAGTTCTCTGCCATGTAAAAGTCCCCTCCACCAATGCCACACCCAACATCTAGAACTCTCTGCCCAGCCTCAAGCTCCAACTTTGCCACAAACTCTTTGGTTGTTTCTGCTCAAAGATAATGATTAACTTCAGACAATAACAACTACACTTGTAAAGTTAGGACTCACTAGGTATGTTTATTGCTAAGCATAAATATTTTTGGCATACCTATTCCTCCTGTACTGACATAACCCTGCCCAAAGACGCGCTCATAGCGCAATATACCATTACATTTGTACTGAACATTATCCAAGAACTGCTGGAATTCCTTATCATCTTGTGATTTAACCTTTTTCCATGTCCAGCAAATCTACATGATAGAAACATCCTCAGTTACCTGAGAAGAATAACTTGGAAAGCTAAAGTGAATTTTGTAATTACTTGACTCAGCTTCTTTTCGTTTTTCGCGTACTCTCCAATGCATTTCCAGCCAACAAATGAGAGCTCAAAGGAATTCCCCGAACCATCAGAAACGTGACATTCTTTAAAGATCTGCAGTAATACAATTATGTATCACAAACAACTTTTGATGCCACTCTCATCTCCAAAGCAGAAAATACGCAAGTAACTTGGAACAAAATGATACTGGGTCAAAAGGCATTGATCATGTAAGCTTACAACATAGGAACAAAATGGACAAACGTACCAAAACTTGCTTGTCCAACTGGTCAAGGGGTTCAAGTTCAGCAAAGGTACCTTACTCCTTACTTATTTCTTCTCAAGTTGTGGGTCACAAAAGTTATGAGCTCTCTTCTAACCTAAGGGAGCTCATGCTTGATGCATTAATCTCAAAAAGTTGTTTAAGAGTCAAAAGTCGATAAATAAAACATACAAATGTCAACAAATATAACTTCCAACATGCTGAAGAGATTGTCAGAAGTAGACCTTTTCATAGCATGTGTATTAGAGAGTAGATTTCAGGCAAACAGCAAACCTTGGTATAGAATCTGGGTTCCCGATTGTTCTTTTGCTTAGAGTCTCCTAATTGATGGAAGCAAGACTCTCTAAAAAATATATACCCCCCTTCCTTCACCCATTTCACCATCTTTTCCGCCAAATTCTCTACCTGCAACAATAATATATAGAAGCTTACTACATCTGTTGGGCCATGTGATCAAGCTCACACATAAATTGCATATGAACAAAAAAAACATAGTAGCCTACTGGCTACTGCAAGAGTCAAAAATTACCTCTTTATCAGACAGAGACACAAGTAGGCCATTTGAGAATATCAGATCCACTGATTCTTCAGGAAAGTTAAGGTCTGGTGATGTAACATCCGCACACATGAACGTGACATTCTTGTTAACGCATTCATTCTGCATGTATTGAAACAGCATATTTCACTTTGACATCTATTAACCAACTTGCTTTGTAAGGGTGGGAAAACAAAGTTACCTTCTTGATCACATTATCAATGGGATCTAAAGCTATAACCTGAGCAGCCTTTTGAGCTAGTTCACCAGTGAAGTGACCAATACCTGCTCCAAGTTCCAGCACTGACTTGCCTTCATATGGTGGAAGGAGAGAAAGTAGCTGCATATATTCCAGTTGATCCACATTAAAATTGAGGATACAGATATGAAAATGAGATAACAAATGGGTCACAAGTTAGCAAATCCATCAAAATTTACGGTCATATGATAGCAAATCCATTAAATTTACAGAGTTCCAAGTGATGATAATAAAAAAGACACGCACAAAATCCGTACTTATATCAACCAAAACACAACAATCTCAATTTCACATTCACATCACTCGAACCCAGAACCTAAAGGTCACACAAGATAGCAATTTTAGCACAGACCCAATAGACACATCAGTCAGTGTAAGAAGATGGAGAGAAAGATGAGAAAGTTACTTCAGAATGCTCTTCTTTGTTGAGATCAGTGGCCTCAACAGTCAAATCCGCAGTGTGCTCCATATAGTAGCTCTTCTGCACCTTGAGGTCAATTAAAGTTGATATCTGCTACAGAAACAAAGAGAGAATTACATAAGATTCAAGCCTCACTGACATTGAAATGCAAGAAGATCCAAAGAAGCAAGAGAGGTAAGGAGGAGACTGAATTGTAGAGAAAAGATGGGTATGAAATAACAACCTTGGACAGCAAAGGGAGATCTAGAGATGCTCCTGAATCTGCTGTTGCAAGCTAGATACCCACACACACACACAAAAACAGAAATGGAGTCTTTCTTCAGTCTCTTTGGGGGATCTACTACTACACTCACTCTCTGTGTGGCTGATTGATGATTGTCTTCCTGTTTTATAGAGAAAAACTGAAGCTTGTCACTGTCCCTTTCCATTTTTAAATAGCCTAATAGCAATGACTTGCACAAATATTATAATAGCCATGACTTGCACAAATATCACAACCCTTAATTTTATCCAAATTGAATATGGGATGGGACCCATCAAATTATTCCAACACCACCACCAACTGAATAATTCTACTTTTATTTCATGTACTCAGACAATTGTTAATAATTTCTTTTTTTATTGTGGTTGCAGATAACTTCAAAATGTAAGGATCAAAAACAGAGAAGCATCATGTTCTCGTTTTGTAATGAGTGATTTTAAATCAGAAAGTCCTAAAATAAACTTCAGAAAACAAAATAAACATAAGGAGCATGTTAACCCCTGAAATACAATAAGGAATAAAAAAACATTTTTTTTATAGAAATATCAATTATTGGAATTCACAATCAATCCACCAACGAAAGCTTTCTAGGTAGCAACTCTTTGCTTCAATCAATATAGAGCAGTTCATGTCAAAATATAGCAGAACTTGGTGGCAGCTCAACAATCATCAAAACTCAAGTATAAACATATATAATCAAGCAAAATAGCATCTTCCGAGCTCTTCAAATTACCGCTCTAGACTAGAGATCGGCGCCAACACTGGATAGAGATCCACATACCCGGGATCCAACAAGTACATTTAAATTAACGTAAATTTTTATCAAGTTAATTACATTACATGCTAGATGAAGTAAGAAGATCTTTATTGCAAATTCAGACTAATAAGACAGATTCGTATATATTTAGCTTCATATATGGTGAGTTCATCTTGACAGTATATTTTCTTATCAGCTAAAAATATTGCTGAGAAAAAAGAGTGGAGTGCTTTCCAGAGAAGGAGAAGAGACCCTCTGATAGCTCTGTATAATGTGTAAGTAAAGCTCAATATCAGTGGATTACCATTTTTATTAAAAAGAACCAGTACCAAATTCATAAATGCAGCTGAACATGAAGACGGCAGTTTCACAGCCAACTTAAATCAGACAGTATGCATGTTCAAAGCTCCCATGAGATAGCAATTCCAAACTGTTTCCATAAAACTCATACAAAGTTCCAAATTCATAAATAGGCAAGTTTAAGTTCATCAACCAACACCTCTCTTATACAAAGTTCCAAATTCATAAATAGGCAAGTTTAAGTTCATCAACCAACACCTCTCTTGCCTCTCTTATTAGTCACACAACAGAAACGGTAAAGAAAATAGAACCATTGCACTGGACCTGGTTCTGCTATAACCAAGCATTTTGATAGGGATCATTTTTTCTTGGCCACAAAGAGGCCCCACCTCTGCTCACCGGCTGCAGTCCTCACCAGCTTTGCTTTCCATCCACCAACAATGTCATTGTAGTCATCCTACAAATTTCCCATAACAAACAACTAACTTATAAAACAACATCAAGTGCCAATCCTTTTAGGGAGACAAAATAAGGGGAAGTACACACTTCAGAGAAGTCTTGGATGAATGCATCCTTTTCCAGCTCAACGGTGTTTAGTTCCCTCTGCAAAACTCGTACGAACTGAAGCACAAGTGGAACTGTTTTAGGATTCAAAGCTCAGAAATTTTTCCAACTTTATACGTATATGTTCATATAATAATAAACCTGCTCAGTTCGGTCCTCTGCAATGACCTCATCGAAGCCAGCATTTGTAAGCATCTAGCAATGATTTGAAGTATGAAACAGAATCAGACACTAGAAATGCAAATGATAACAAAAAGGGAGATGGAGACAGCATAAATCTCATATACAGATCTTGCAAACATACTTGGCCATATGACTTTATGTCATGAAGATCATAGCCTCTTTGCTTAATATACTCTGCAAATTCTGAGGATGGAGTTCCAGGACTCCTGCAATAATCGCTAATAAGAACCTTCCCTCCTGGTTTCAACCACTTGTAGAAGGATTTGAACAGTGCAGGTTTGTCCTGAAAACACACAAGCAAATATTCAGATACTACAAAAATAAGGAAGCGAGAGTATTACAAGTTTGTCTGGTTACTTAGCATCGCCAAATAAATGAAAAACCCCAGTACAAACAGAAAACCAGTGCGGCAAGATGAAGCATAATATTATGTAATGCTTCAAGAAAAAATTCATAGGTATATGGAACTTAATGCACGACTGGCAAGGAACATAAAGGATTACTTACCTGGATGTGTAAAATTGTGTCACGACTGTAGATCACATCAAATGTGCTGTCAGGGTACGTTTTCTTGGTGCAGTCAGCGACTTCAAACTCAACCTGGCATTTGAGTCCAATGGCACGTTCAAGTGCAAGAGAAATCATATTTATGGAGAGGTCAATGCCTACGACCTCGACATCAAAGTTCTCTGCCATGTAAAAGTCCCCTCCCCCAATGCCACAGCCAACATCTAGAACTTTCTGCCCGGGCTTAAGGTCCAACTTTGCCACAAATTCTTTGGTTGTTTCTGCTCAAAGATAATTATTAACTTGAAACAGTAAGAACGATACTCAAAATTGGGGGAGCGATCAGCCAATCATATACAGAATGTACATATTAACAAGTCTGTTCAACATAAGCACTAATAAGACTAAAGATGCTCCCTTTTGTCCCATTTGACTCAGCCAATTAAGCATTCAAATTTTAATGCTCGACTTTCCACAATTCACCCTCACAAGCTCCTATGTGTCTATTACTCAAGTTGCAGTAACTAACTTATAGAGGGATAATTTTGGTCATCCATACTTACCTAACAGCCTATATTAGGAAAAGGACACTTGCTTGGGCCATTCATTTTAAGAAAGTAAGAGTCCTATTTTTGGATGAAGTAATATTTAAGTACTGTTGAGCAACCTTATTCGCTGAGTAGCTGCTTTTGTCAAGGATCTAGTTCAGCTTTGGCAAAGGTTGCAATAACTTGTAACCCCAAAAAAAATGATTTCCTTTCTGAGTATATTTATTGGCATCACTATATTTCTTCCTAGACAATAAAAACATTTTTCTGATCTATGTTTCATGTTCCATATATTTTACAGAAATAAAATGTGGCATACCAATTCCTCCTGTACTAACGTAACCCTGTCCAAAGACACGCTCATATCGCAATATGCCACTACATTTGTACTGAACATTGTCCAGAAACCGTTGGAATCCCTTATCATCTTGTGATTTTACCTTCTGCCATATCCAGCAAATCTACATGAAGAAAACATCCTGAGCTTGTTAGTTACCCGAGAAAAGTAACGAGAAAGCTAAAGTGAATGTTGCAGTTACCTGATTCTGATTCTTTTTGTTTCTCACATAAGCTCCAATGCATTTGCAACCAACAAATGAGAGCTCAAAGGAATCCTCCGAACCATTAGAAACATGGCATTCTTTAAAGATCTGCAACGCAATATAGAGAGAAGCAGATTTTAGTGGTACTAAATTAATAATTGTTTCTTTTCAGTAGACAGATATATCAAAAGTAGAACTTCTGTCCGGACTCTAATTTGCACATAAAAATCATATACAGATTATAACCTTCAAGCAAATGGACCTAGAACCGAACAACTAGGGATAAAATGACCTTGGATCAGAAAGGCATGGCTCATATTGACAATATCACAGACAAGAGAATTTGTTTGAAACAGTCTCTTGTAAAATTAAAACAACCACGAAAGTTGAAGTATACCCCATCAATATTGGTCTCAATTTATAAACCATTGGGTTATGATAATATAAACCTACTTTCAGGAGGACTAACATGCTGACTATATTCTGTCAACAAAGTTGAGTTCTTCTTAACATGTGTAATAAATAGTGAGTAGATCTTGGACAAGCAGCAAACCTTAGTGTAGAATCTGGGTTCCCGGTAGTGGGTTGGGTTGTTTTTACGCTTAGAGTCTCCTGATTGGTGGAAGCACGATTCCCTGAAAAATATAAACCCCCCTTCCCTGACCCATTTGACCATCTTTTTAGCAAAACCCTCTACCTGAAATGATAAGTCAGAAGCTTATTATTAGCATGTATACAACAAGATAATGGAAAAAACTGAATGAAATTGGACAATGAAAGTCATGATGTCTGTAAGTCAAGTCCCTATTAGCTTAGTCTGCTTGACTAACGTGTTCCCACAATTTATGTTGGGAGCAACTTTTAAGGAGAACACTACCTCCTGATCTGAGAGATACATAAGTAGCCAATTAGAGAATATCAGGTCAACTGATTCTTCAGGGAAATCCAGATCTGGTGATATAACATCAGCACACATAAACTTGACATTCTTGTGATGACCGTTAATGCATTCGTTCTGCATGTGGTTAAAAATAACAGGTTCCAGTGAGTCTCATCACTTCCACTATGGCTTTAAAATCCAAATAGCTTTGTGAGAGTGGGAGATCGAAGTTACCTTCTTGATCACATTATCAATGAAATCTAAAGCTATAACCTGACCAGCCTTCTGAGCTAGCTCACCAGTAAACCGACCTATACCTGCTCCAAGTTCCAGCACTGTTTTACCTTCATATGGTGGAAGCAGAGAAAGTACCTGTATTATACACTCCGATCAATCCACACGGAAATTAATGATGCCAAGAAGGAAATGAACGCTAAGCTAAACATCAAAAGGAGAAAATTGTACACAACGGAAAAGAGCAAGTTGGGTCATGCATCTTCTGAAGAAACCAACATTAGCAAACTTGGTCAAGTGAAAAATGGACAACTATTGATTCACTTGGTGAAAAATGAAGAATCCCAAAAGTGAATTATAAGCTTTTCCAACATAAAGATAAAAGATCATGCTAGTGGTATATATCATCCTTCTATGTTACACCTAAAAAGGGTTCAAAATGAATCTTAATACCAGTAAAATTCAAGGATACACTCATATGATCTGAATCCATTAAATCTACACAGGCAGTTCTAGGAGAAGCAAAAACGTACAGAAACATCGATACCCACACCCATCAAAGCCAACAATTCCAATTGTGCATATTCACATCACTCAAACGGTCAAACCCAGAACCTAAAGGTCACAACTTCACAATTCCAGCATAGACCCAATACACATATTGCATGAAATATAACACATGAATATATAATAATGTTGAGAAGAAAGAGAAGGTTACTTCAGGACGCTCCTCTTTGTCGAGATCAGCGGCTTTGGAGTCGAGCATCATAGCCTCAACGGTCAAATCCGCAGAGTGCTCCATCCAGTAGTTCTTCTGCACCGCACGCTCTTCACCTGAAATCAATCAAAAATCCATAAATGCAGAAAACCCAGAAACAGAAACAAAAAAGAAATGAAATCGAATAAGACCCCAGACTCACATTGAGCAGCCATGGCGCGAGTCCGAGACGCGGAAGGATCGAGCGAGAAACAGGGGAGGTTGAATTGTGGGGGGTAGAGGAAGGAAATGAGAGGGCTATGGGGTCTGAACTAAGAGCCTTCAACGGCAATGCGAGATCTAGAGAAGCTCCTGGATCTGCGGTTGCAAGCTACACCTCTCTGCTGCATTACCCGCACACTCACTCGCACTAGCACACGATGTCTCTGTGGCTTGCTTTGTGATTTGCTCTCTGCTTCGCTTCCCGTTTTATAGAGAAAACTTGATCATGTGACTATTCATTTTTTATTTTCTTTTTAATACTCCTTCGTCATTTCAAAATAAATTAAAGATTGGTGGTGTTCAACTTTTGTTTTTATTGCATGTCATGATATTATATTATTATTAATAATATTTTTAGAGTGAAAATACCAAATATTGTGAAGTGGAATTCAAGCCTGAATACATGAAGTCTATTGGCGGAGCCCCACCCCAATGAGGACTCTCACCCCCGGCTAGAGTTCGGGCACCCAATGTACTCTTCTAAACACACCATTATCTGATTTTCAGACCACGCAGAAGGGACTTGCATTCAGCAATAACCGAAACAAATGGGCCAAAGGTTTTCAATCGAGATTGCAGAGCTTGAACTACCATTATTTATTTTAGTTTAGTTTAGATAAACTACCATTATTTTTATTTCGGAAGAAACTTGCCTCAATAGATACTTATTACAGCAAGTGGTCGCTCAAGGCAACTCGCCATAAAGGCGCAACTACAACTAGCTTAGACACAGTTAGGAGGTACATTCAGACTTGGAGGCTGGCAGACTAATCCCAGACCATGCTGGGAGCAACAGCTAACTACTATTACCTAAATACAATATCCGATACCAGTCTAACCCTAATAAGCGCTCCTCTTAGGTTGAGCATCCCGACCACTGAACTAGCATTTTTTGGAAAATCTGGCTGCCCAGCCAGGTTGGGCAAAGCCGGCCACGCTATCTCGGAACCTCAAGAGTTCCGGACCGTGATCTGCACATCCGTTGAGAAGCACTTCATGAAAAATGGCTCAACTGGCTTAGGGGCAAGGAGTAGTGGGGGGCCA
>JAYMSW010004786.1:0-10657 GCA_036897725.1 Erodium texanum | reverse complement strand
TAACCTTTGTTGGGTGCAGCGCTGCGCCCCGCCCCGAATAGCCGAACCCACGACATCCGATGTGTCCTACCCAACCCCAGAACGTAACAACGCTACCATTGACATTGCTCTAACCATACTCAATGCACAGAAAAAAGGGATGTAAGAAAAAAAAAAGAGATAATAATATAACAAGGGTTAAATACAGTTCACTAATGCCAACTTTACACTTTTGACACATAACTAACCTTAACTTAATCAATTGTTTGAAAAGTACCCCAACTTTTATTTCGTGACACTTTACTCAAATTTAACGGTTTTCGTTGATTTTCAGTTAAGTTGGAATGTGAAATGACTAAAAAGCCTCTTATTGCTCATCAAATTTTCAAAGTGTGTCATCTAAGATTGAGAGAGTTGAGATTTTCCAAGAGGTAAACAATTTGGGTATTTTTCCTCTAAGCTTGTTGCGGGTATGTTCAGATTGAGATTTTTTTTTTGGATTGAAACAAATAATGGGTCACTCTTGATTCGGTAATTTCATGAACTTTTTTTTCTGGGTTAGATTTGTGCAAGCCCGGAGATCTATGGATCTCTTCGCTACTTTCCCAGTTCATGTAAAACATGAAATTTGATTATGCAGAATAACGAAGAAAAGCAGAGAAAACTTCTCGAGGAGACCCATTTTCATGAACTGGGAAAGTAGCCGATAGTCCTTGGAGACCTCGGAGATGGAGGAGTCTTCGACGAAATATCTGGTGAAGAACTTACCCAGATGGCATCAGTGACGCCCTTGCCGGCGAGGTTGAGGAGAGGAGTGGCGCCGCCAGGGTGGGCCGTGGTCCAATCGGAGACATCATAAACCTTGCCCTGGATTGAGATCCATAGATCTTCGGGCTTGTTGTGGTCGGCGAGATCTTGCTGCCGAATTGAGAATTGTTACAGTAAAACCTAAAAATTCAACTGTTTTGCGATGTAAGGATGGTTGTGGTATGGAGAATGATTGACTGAAATTTATCGAAAAGGAATGTTGAAATTTTGTTACTGTTTAGATACGAGGCAAAATTTCATAGAAGAGAGGTGGAAGAGAGAGCCAAAACAAAGAAAATGGCATTAACTTGGAAATACAATGAACAATTAGGGGTATTTTAGGTTTTTTACTTTCCAACTTAACTGAAAACTAACGAAAATCGTTAAATTTGAGTAAAGTATCACGATATGAAAGTTAGGGAGTTTTCAAATAATTGATAAAATTGAGGTTAGTTATATGTTAAAGGTGTAAAGTTAACGATAACAACTAGCTTAGTCTAAAAAATAATAATAAAATAATGAGCTACTAGCTGACGTTGACTTCATTTCTGAAAGAAGAATCGAAAATCGTGGGTTCTTTCTTTCACATTTACTTGGATTCATTATGTCTCTTGAAAATCTTGAAGCTCCTCGTGTGAGGTATTGCTATTTTCTTTTCCATAATGTCTTGCTCCGGTTCATTCATGAAATCTGAATCGGTGAATTTTGCTCTATTTCCTTAATACTTCTTCATCTTCTTCTTTTGTAGATGTATCGAATCTTCTATCTGTACATATATGTCTTAACATTCCCAGCAAGAACTACTTATTAGCTGCTCATTCCACAAGCTGGGCACTTTCTTTTCAATTTGAGCCCTGTGAGGTTAATTTCAATAATTGTTTGTTTGGAAATGTTTCAAAATGGTGTTTAAGTTTCATATTTTTGTTCCAATTTATTCTAAAGTTTGTGTTTTTGTTCTAACTTATTTATAATTAAGTTTAATGCTCTATTCTAATGTAGGCTTTTGAATTTGACCTGCTATTGTTCACAGGCCATGTATTTTTGAACTGTTATGTTCCATTTGAAGCTGTTGTTAACTTAGGTTTGAATTTTATGTTTTATTGCTGATAAAAAAAATATATAATACACTGAGCAACTTACTGTAAGGTTGATTGGTACAAAGACCTTTGATCTTAACTTTATCATTCCAAGTTCAAACAAGAACATTAGATGTGGCTAAAGTGTTAATTTCCAACTCTTTTATGCTTATATATTTGGTCCTTTCTTCATCTTGATCTTAACTTCAAACTGCTGATCCTTCCTCTTCTTAACTTTGACCAAGTCTCACATCATATCCCACTCGTGCAGGTTAATACTGGAGCGCTATAAAGATAGAAATGGCAAATATTGTTATCGCCGTTGCAGGGAAGATAACAGATTTTATTGTGGTGCCTGTAGTAAAAAAGTACCTTCGCCCCGTATTTTGCTACCAAACCATTGTTGATGATTTTCAAGACCAAAACAAGAAGCTTATTGCAATTCGAGAGAGGGTGGAAAATGAGGTGCAGCGTGACAGAGACAATGCTCAAGTAATCTTCAACAACGTTGAAGAATGGTTGAAAAAAGTGAACGAGGAAGTAATGCCAAAAGTGCAGGGCATGATGGACGAGTTGGAGAAAAACAATAATTGTTTCAGCTATAGCTGGTGCCCCAAATGAACTTGTCACTACCGCTTCAGCAAGAAAGTGTTCGATACCACTGTCACTATGAAGAGATTATGTGAAGAGGGTGCTTTATTGAACTCAGTCTCGCAACCTCCTCGTCTTCATCAAGACATTATTGGATCATCTTCATCTGCAGCCTATATGCATTCCCAGGCTTCAAAATCAGCTTTTGTTGAAATCATGGAGGCGCTGAAAAGGGATGGTGTAAAGGTTATAGGACTTTACGGTGAGGCGGGGATGGGGGAAACAAAGCTAGCCCAACAAGTGGCCGGGGGAGGCCCAAAAAAAGGGCGGCATTTTAAGCACGTTGTTATGGTAAATGTTTCTAAAAATCAAGAAGTGAGAAATATACAAGGTACCATTGCTGATTATTTGCATATGAGACTGGAGCAGGAGAGTGTAGAAGGAAGAGCAAGCAAGTTGAAGCTGAGGCTGGAGAGTGATGAGAAGATCCTCTTAATTCTCGATGATGTTTGGAAGGAGTTGGATTTGGGAGTAGTGGGAATTCCCTCATCAGATGGTGGCTGCAAAATTCTTTTCACCACGCATTCAAGATCTCATGTCCCCGATGTTCTGCAAACTCAGAGTAATTTTCAGCTGGAAATCTTGCCCGAAGATGAATCTTGGGCTCTGTTTCAAAGCATTGCTGGCATTGGTGATGAAGCTAAGGCACATGATGGGACTAAGAATGCTATTGCAGAATGCAAAGGGCATCCCAAAACCCTTGTGACTTTGGGAAGGGCGCTAAAAGGAAAAGGTCTTTCTGAATGGGATGAAGCTCTTCAACAGCTATGTAACTCTAAACTTAAGGTCACTGAAGATTTGGAGGAACAAGCCAAGAAGTTGAGCCTAAGAAGAGAGACGGTGAAAACTGAAATCAAGAAGGCAAAAGATAACGCCGAAGTAATTAATAAAGATGTTGAAAATTGGCTCATAGATGTGGAGAAGGTCATGAAGGATACAGAGCAGTTTATGAATGAATTCAACAAGAGTAGATATTTTTTTGACGAGCATGGTGATGTAACTAAAGCAAAGGAGTTAACAGTTATTATTCAGAAGCTTTGCACAGAGAGTAATTTTGGTACAGTCTCACATGCTTCTTCGCTTCATCAGGTCACAGGATCATCTTTATCAGCAGACTTTATACCTTCAGTGTCTGCTGTATCAGCATTCAATCAAATCATGGAGGCTTTGCAGAAGAAAGATGTCAACATTATTGGACTTTATGGCATGGGAGGGATAGGGAAAACAACTCTTGCAGTACAAGTGCAGAAGGAAGTTGAAAGGACCAAGATCTTTGATCATACAGTCATGGTTACTATCTCTCAGAGGCCAGAAGTGAGGAGCATTCAAGGCACTATTGCACACTTTTTGAATCTCAAGCTTGAGCAAGAGACTGAAGAAGGAAGAGCAAGAAAATTGAACCAAAGGTTCAAAGACAAGAAGATATTTGTAATCCTCGATGATCTTTGGAAGCAACTTGACTTGAGGATTATAGGAATAGTGCTCAAAGAATGCAAAGGTTGTAAGATTCTCTTGACGACTAGGAGTAAAAACGTTTGTGATTCCATGGATTGTCAACGAAAAGTCCAACTCAATCTGTTCTCTGAAGATGAATCACAAAAATTCTTTAAGAAGAAGGCGGGACTATCCAGTATGTTCGAGTTGGATGATGTGGCAAAACAAATAGTTGAGGAGTGCAAATGTCTTCCTATTGCCCTTGAAACTGTGGGAGCAGCTTTGAAAAGTAAAGGTGGAGATGAGTTTATAGAAGCATTGGAAAAAATGAGAAATGCAAGGCTTGTGGACATTATTGGGGTTGATGATGATGAAAAAAATGCGTACAAATGTCTTCGACTCAGTTATGATTATTTGGAACATTCTGCACAAGCTCAACAAGCACAGTTCATATTGTTGTTATGCTCTCTTTTCCCAGAAGATTATGAAATCGTGGTGGAAGATTTGACTAGATATGCTTATGGGATGGAGTTGTTTGACCGTGTTGAGTCAATTGAAGATGCAAGGAGAAAGGTTCGAGTGACAATTCGGTTCCTCAAAGATTCATGTTTGCTGTCAGGTACCAACGAAGAAACTTTTGTCAAAATGCACGATGTGGTACGTGATGCCATGTTATGGATAGGAGGTACAGAAGTCCAAGAACGAAACATGTTAACAGTGAGAGACGACATTGATTTGAAAAACCTGATTATGAAGAAAAGCTTTCAAAATTGCAGAGCAGTATCGTTTATGCCAGACATCATTCCTAACCTTTCCAAATGTAATGAGTTGGAGTTTACAAATCTCGAGGTTGTTCTAATATTTATCGAGGAAGAAGACAAACTTGATGCTAGTAGGGAAGGATTTTTCCAACATATGCAAGTCCTAAAGGTTTTGGATTTCAGGGGTGTTGGGATGTCTAATACCTTTGCCATGCCCAAATCACATCAATGCTTGAAGTCCCTTCGCACTCTGTTGTCGAGATGGTGTAGATTTTCAAACAGTTCCATTTTGGGAGAGTTGCAAAGGTTGGAAATTCTATCTCTATACAATTGTGAAATTGATTGCGGATTAGACCTGGTGTCAAGGTTGACAGAATTAAGATTGCTGGATTCGACAGGGTTGAAGGCTGAAAAAATGTTTACTTCCAATGTCATAGACAAGTTAACAAAATTAGAGGAGTTACATGGGTACATATTTTCAGAATTCAAGGGTGAAGAAGGGACAAGCATGAGCGTATCTGAGTTAAATTTACTATCCAAGTTGGTTGCATTGTCTGTGAAGATTGAGGATGTGAGGTGTATTCCTACAGGTTTTTGTTTCCCAAATCTAGAAAGCTATGACATTTGTATTGGCGTAGATAAGCACAGATCGACACAATGGCTGGAAAGTATAAGATTATGCAGACTCTTACAGGTGATAGGCAATATTGAAAACGAGTCAGTGATGATAAGTACATGTAAGAAGTTGTTGCCTACTGTACAAGTCTTATACTTTGAAGGATGCAAAGAGTTATGTTCTTTGGATGCTTTCAGCTCCCGTGCAGAGAAGTTCTTGCAACGTTTGGAAAGATTGGAAGTCAAGAAGTGCAGGAAAATGAAATGGGTGTTTCAATTTCAAGTAACAAGTTTAACGATATTGAAACTGGAAGATTTACATAAACTGAACCAGATATGGAAGAAACCCATCAGATCGGTAAGTCTATGTAACCTCACTGAAATTCATATTGTCAAGTGCTCGAAACTGATATGCATCTTCCCATCAACATCTCTCGCTACCAGTCTCCAGCAACTGGAAATCCTCAAGATAATTGGTTGTTCTAAATTGGAGGAAATTATATCGAGCAGAGGAGGTAGTGATGATGATGATGATTTTTGCTGTTGCTTTACAAAGTTGAGAGAGCTGGAAGTGTCTGGTTGTGAGAAACTCAAAACAATATTCCCAATAGTGAAGTCAACACATAGAGCTTCTCATCTTCATCCTCATCCTCAAAGTCGTTGCCATCTTCCCGAGCTACAAAGCATCGTTCTAACGCATAACTACCAACTAGAGCACATATTTAGCCATCAAAGTCAAGTGGAAGAGGGAGTGGAATGCCCATCTCTGCAAGTGTTGAAGGTGACACAATGTCCAAAAATATCCACCACTCATTTTGTTGCAACTCAACTCCAAGTTCCATCACCAAAGGTAATTATTTTATTTATATATGATGTGTTTACCAAGCGATTAATAAGTGGTGGTAATGAACATAATTTTCTCTAATGTACATTACAGCTACTAAGAGATAATTCCATGGACTACATCCAAGGAGTTGAAGAACAGCTACAAAGACCGGAAGATGTCTTGCCACAAAGTACGATTATATGTTTCTCATATCTCCAAAGAGTTGAGCTAATTGAATGCCAAAAATTGAAGCAAGTGTTTACGATATCACTTGTTAGCAGTTTACAACAATTAGAGGTGCTTATTGTACAAGGATGCAACGAATTAGAACAAGTCATTAGTCTGATCGATGAGGGAAAAGATCTTACCATCGGAGTTGGCTTTGAAAACTTGAAGACTTTAGAGGTGTGTTCTTGTGGGAAATTGAAGACAATATTTCCATTTTCTATAGCTCTTCCAAAGCTATAAAAGTTTCAACTGCATTACAATGCAGAATTGGAGCATCTATTTGGACTATCAGATAGAGATGACACTTCTCAGTGTCCATTTTTGGAAGATCTATCTGTTCTAGACTGCCCAAAAATGTCCACACGATTTGGTGCCTATATACAAAATATGTCAAAAGCAAAGGTAATACTAATAACATTACTTCTTGAAGGACAACCATTATACTAATTTTATCCTATTCATTTTCAGTGGGGCTTATATATATACATTGTGCTTTGCAGGCAAAGCGTGTTAAACTTGGCGAAATCAAGGGAATGGAAGAGATAATGCAGATTGAAAGACAAAGTGACAATCATATTAATGAATTGCTCACTTGTCACTTGGACACATTGTTTCTGCGAAATTTAGAAGATCTAGAGTGTGTATGGCGTGGTCCGACACAAAATATTTGCTTTGCTGATCTAGGACCGCTTGAAGTATCTGGCTGCAACAGATTGAAACATCTTTTGGAAACTTCAATTGCTACAGCTCTACCTCAATTGAGTACACTTACCGTCAGGAGATGTAATGAACTAGAGCAAGTGGTTGTCATGGCTAAGAATGGAAGAGAACTTACTGTTGGAGTTTTCTTTAAGAAGTTGAGGTTCTTAGAAGTGAGTGAATGTCGGAAATTGAAAACAATATTCCCTTTCTCTTTATCTCTTCCAAAACTAGAAAGCCTTCAACTCAAAAGCAATGCAGAACTGGAGCATGTATTTGGACTATCGGATTTGGATTGCGCTCGACAATATCCATTTATGAAAAACCTCTGTCTTAACGACTGCCCAAAACTATGCACAGTATTTGGTTCTTGTTTGCAACATCAGTCAACAGCAAAGGTAATTATACTACTACGTGCTTACTATTTATTTAATTTGTTTCTTTAGCATTACAAAGGTTATTTTTTGGACCAGTAATTATTGTATATCAAGATTTGGGTTCATTTTTTTTTATCAGTAAAATATTTTGTATTAATTACTATATTTGGAAGGTAGAAAGAGTAGTATGAGATAGGTACAAATGTTATACTTGCTTACCTAGAAGCAAGGAACACCAAACTTATGATTATTACATTTTAAGTCAAATTAAAGAATAAGAATTCTGTTAAATGTTCACATATCATGTCACTATTGTATACTTTAAAGGGTGTGTACTAGTTTTATTTTATAATCAATTTACTCCAACATGGAATATACACAAGCACATTGCCTCTAACTTTTTCTTCTTCAAAATGACGAAATTACACTTCAAATAAAAAACATCTGCATTTTATCAGTACCATGTTCATTTTGTATTGATGCAATGTTGTTTGGGTTTTTCTATGACCTTACCTGCAGTTGATGAGTGAGAACCTGTACCGACTTGTGGACCAATTGGAGCATGATAGCGCATCGATGGTAACTGGAATTCTCCTAGAGATGGATCAGGCCGAAGTCCTGCACTTGATCGAGTCACCAAAAGCCTTGAAGGCAAAAGTTGCAGAGGCTATGGAAGTTTTGAGGACCTTTGCTACTCAGCAAGGGCAGCAAGTCAATAACAGTGTCATTGACGACGAGGAGGTTTGGTCGATCCAGTTCTGATCAGCTGCGGGGCTTGCAACTGTTGGCAGTAGATTAAATTACCTTGCTTAGATTTAATGAAGAGTCATGTGTGTTTAGTGAAGAGTGATATTAGGCTATATGTAACTTTGCGTATGTGCATTGTGATTGAGTCAAGTTGTCTGAAAAAAAATTATTCAGTAAATAGTCAATATGTTTTCTCTATTTGATGTTCGATCACGATGAACAACTCTATTCCCCCGAGAATGTAATGTCAACAAAACTTTGATTGTGAACTTGATCTAGATTGAAAGCGAAGAGGTTGGTCTAAAGTCATTGAAAGATTTTTTTTTTTTATATTGTAATTTTTGGGTATCAAGTATTTGTAAAAGTTAATCTTTTTCTCACTTGACTTTCTTGATTATTATCAAGATTGATGTATCACACGACTTCTACTTTTTATGAGCTATCTTTATCTAGAAAATATCTCATTAATATCACTTGACCACACCTTTTATAAGAGAGATAGAAAGAGACCCAACATGAGCGAGAAAGAGACGCTAAAAAAGAATGAGATAAATAAGATAGGTAAATGATATCGCTGATTCGAACCCTGGTCCGAAAAATGCCCAATATTTCTTGTAGAACTTGAGAGCGAAACTATAATTGAGCTTTCAACTATGACCTTTTGATTGAGTTGGTTATCTGATATGGAATCACAACCCTCTTCTCTATGGAAATACAAATACGTATAGTTGTTTTCACTCATACAGCATGGACATGAGTGAGAGAAAGAAACCCAAAAAGAAAGAAATAAATAAGGTAGGTAAATGATACTATTCATTTGAGCCCTAGTCTAAAAAAATGCCCAATATTTGTGATAGAACTTGAGAACGAAACAATAATTCGTGATTATCTCGTATAGAATCACAACCTTGGCCCCTATGGAAATACAAATACGTATAATTGTTCTCTGTTGTTGGTGTGCTCACACAGCATGGACATGGAGTCAAGAGAACGAGACAAACAACATAATCACTCAAGAAAATTTCAGCATTGATTGGACGTGCGACAAAGAGGTTGGATTTATTGCACACCAATGCATTACGACTCATCTGGGAAGGTTTTAGAGTTGTGGGGGAGCAAGCATTAGAAGACTCTAGATTGCTTGAGAATCTGGAATATTGTATATATTTTGTAGGAGAGTTGTGAAGAATTTGAAAGGATGAATCTCTATCGTTGATTTTACATATAAGTAGTGAAATCTCCATTGTCTGTTTAGGAGATGGAAGTAGTATAAATAAGTGTGGAGCTCAGCCGACTCCGATACCTCCTTCATTGTAAAGTTCTCATTGCTTTGTAAAAGTTATCTTTTCAAACTTTTTCTTTCAAACCATATTGTCTTCCACATGCATTAATTTTTTTTTTTTGCAGGTTAATTCAGTTGGGTTGGTGTGTGATGTGCAGCAAATAAGGATAAATTCCTTTTGAATCCTATCATTTTCATATATACAAGATTATAACTGAATGAAGCATGCAATATTTAGGGTTGTTCAATCATTTCTTTAATATACAAATTTTGGTTATTTGATTACAATTATTAATTCAATTGGATTGGTGTGTGCGCTAAGCACCAAATAAGGACTGATGCAAGGCAGAAGACAAATTGAATGAAGACAATCATGTGTGTTTGCAAGTCTAGACTTATCCACTTTTTTTTTTTCATGATGTAGTTGTTTGTTCGTGTTGAGTCAATATAAGGAAATTGCGAGTGACAATTAGATTTCTCAAAGATTATTATTTGTTGTTAAACACTCAAAACATAAGGTACGTTAAAATGTATAATGCAGTTCCTGAAGTTGTCTGAAGAATAGGAGCCCTAGAAGACTAGAACCCTAATAAAGTAATGTTTGTTTGATGAGAGATGCAAGTGACATGAAAGAGCTAATGAAGAAGAAAAGCTTCCAAAATTACAGAGCAGTGTCGTTCATGCTTAACAACATTAGTGAGCTTTTCAAACAAAGATAGTATATATGCCCGAATCTTTAAACTGTTTTCTTCTTTACTCAAAGAGTTACTATTGATCTTCACATATATTTTTCGAAAATAAGAAATTACAGGATATTTAGTTAAGCTTGCAATGCCACAATCACTTTCTAACTTGACCGATCTCCATACTCTGGTTAATAGTATTTGTTTGTTATCATTGCATGTTTTGCGTATTACTGGACTTGTTGGCGGTTATTTTCTAAAATCATAATCATGAGGTGGTTTATAGAAAATGTATGTTGGGTTCCTTGTTTTATGGAAAATGGTGGTTTTGGCTGTGAGAGGAGAAGTAGGTGCGTGTAATGTAGATTGTAGTGTAGTTTTTTTTTTGTTTCCCATTGTGCCCTTTTCATTTTAACAATTGGGTTATTTGTGAATTATTGTAACCATTGGATCATTTCTAATCTAATGGTTACAAAGTGGTTTACAACATAA